>VCNE01005903.1:0-12173 GCA_009869805.1 Oncopodura yosiiana
GAAAGTTTAATCCACCAATTGCTTCAACTCCTATTAATTCAGAAGTGAGAAATAATATGGATCCTGAAGAAAGTGAGATTAAAAATGTAATGGATATGATGGTTGATCAAATTGCTGATACTACTGATGATAAAGAGAATACTAAAAAACCAACACCATCAGGTATGTTTAATTGAAGTATTTTTTTTTACAAAAAAATGAGATATTAATTTATTTTATTTTATACGCTTATAAAAAAAGGTTCATCAAAAGGAAGAGGACGTGCTGACAAGCCACAAGTTAATGATGAGAAAATGGAAGCAGCAATGAAAAAAGCAGTGGAAATTGGTTCTATTAAGAAAGCTGCTGAATTGTTTAATATTCCAAAATCAACTTTACAAGGTCGTATGAAAAAATTAGGATTAGCTCCATTAGGTGTAAGAAAAGGAAATTCACCTGTAGCTCAAAATCTTTGTGTTCAAGAAATGAAAACTGATGAGAATTCTTCTACTTCCGTTGCTTCTACTGTTCTTGCTGGAGATGATCAAGAAGAAGAGAAGAAAATCATAAAACTAGAAATAGATGAGGCATCAGAAGTAGAAAATGAAGAAGACACCACATTGGAAACTACTGTTGAAATGGAGACTAATGAAGACAATGAATAAAAATATCATATTAATTTCTTGCTTTCTTTATATATTATATGTATAATTTCTGTTACTTTTTACTATTCCTGTTGTTTAGTTTATTTATATTATATATATATAGAATTTGTATTTTCTCTTGTATTCTATTGAATAGTTGATTAAATCTCAGAGAAAATATTGTTATATCCTATCCTACTACAAATACCACCTTTCCTATTCTGTGTCGCAATTTCTTTGCATAATAAGTTATTTAGCCATAGAGCTTAGAAATGTTAGTCCCAAACTTTTTTTTGTAAAGGCGAGGAAAAGAGGAAGTTTGGTTGAGTTAGTTAGGCATCAAGAGAAAATTGGATTAAAAATTCCAGGTTTTTCTTTTCCTCATTCTCTCTTGTTGTATTGTTAAAAAAGAAGGCAGGCGGATTAGTTATGAAGGTGTAGGGAGAAAAAAAGTTTTGTCTCCAGATAACAATTTTTTCATCAGTGAACTAAAAAGATAGTGAGTGTCGGGTTGTGTGATGTAAGATGTGAAGAAAATAAAAGTGTTTGTGGTATAGATTTTGGTTACAAAAAAAACTCTCAACTATGAACTAAACTACTTCATAATAACATGACATAGCTATAGCTAACAAACAAAGTAAAAAAGTAGAATCCACAATGCACCATAATCTGACAGCGTATCTCTTTTCTCTTCAGATACCTTTGGGATTTCATTTTGTATTATATTCTTGTTCTCTTTCTCTCTCTCTCTCTCCATAATACACCTTTAACAATATACAAGCACAAAGTTTTTTCCTTTACTTCAATTCTAGTTAGATTCACAAACTTTTACATCTTCTCTGTACTCTGTAAATACAAATGGTAAAAATATAAAGTAAGACTAATGCTAATACTAATGTGCGTCATTGTCTCAAAATCTTTTTCTCTCTCATAGTATTTCGTTGTCTCAAGTGAATTCATAGATTCAGAGTTTTGTGGCTACAACATATCTATAATGCTTTTTGTAGTATTAAATTTTGATGAAATTTTAATCTATCGAATTGAATTTGAGAAAGGGTAAAGTCTGACTGAGAAAGTTGATCATCACAGTCTCGATGGAATTGTCTTGTGTCATTTTAGTGACAACAGTGACTTTGCAAAAACGTTTTGGGGGTACTCTGAGACATTCTCTTACAATTGTTGTATATTTTGTAATCTCTCTTTGAGTTGAAAAGTTTTCTTTTCTGACACTTTTTGCTCTCATTTGATAAAATAAGATGATAAAGACTCAGAAAATTTTGTTGACACCTTTAGAAAAACAAACTTTAATATAGCTGATAGAGATAACACGCGAGAGTACTAAACACAATTTCCACCAAAATGATTTCATATAGGTATATTGTTATATGAAGAGAAAAGAAGAAGAAGAAAGCTCTAGGGGTTTCAACAACAATTCAATTCAATACTATATACAATCTTATGTCGGATGAGTTTTGAGAGTCAAATGTCGGAAATCAAAGTAGTCAAGTTTGTTAAGGAATAAAACAGAGATTCTCTCTCTCTTCTCTATCTATCTCTTCTTCTTGTCCTCAAAAGATATTAAATTTAGTAAAGAAATTCAATTTTCAATCTGTGTTGGTTTCGCTTTCTCATTTTCTAATATTTCTAAAGAAAGGAAGAAGAAGAACAACTTGATGTGATAATAACTAAAGAAGTTATATAGTTCATATAGTATAGAGTAAATCTGATAAAATGTGGCATTTCATTATTACAATATACTAACATTCAACATATTGTTATTTTGATTTTGTTCCAGGCAAGTCAATGCCACTTCATTGCATTATAGAAGTTTGTAATCGAGATGGAGATTTGGGGAAAAGTGAGACTGTTAGCGGAAATAGTGGTGGTGGTGGTGGAGGTAGTGGTGAGAGCAGTGGTTTTGCGTCTTCACTTTCTCCATCAGATAACAACAACATGAATTCTTCTTCAGCTCCTATCAACAACTCCACAAGTCAACTTAAGGACATGATGATGATGATGTCCAGAGTTGTTGAAGTTGATGACTTTGTCATTATTCCAGCAAATACTCCTTTTCGAAGAAGTGGTCACTACTGTATTGACTCTTTTGGGCTATTCCAAAGATATTATACGACAAGCTGAAGGTATGAACCATAATAATATCAAAAATAGTGATAAATGAAAAAGTTGAGTATGGAGTGATAATAATAGTGATAATTTTTTTTGTGTAGGAACGATTTCATTGAAAAATTGGAAACCATTAAGATTGGACCAAGTTTGTGACTCACCACATAAAACTGTTGCAGATATTTTGCAAGATCTGACTAATCATGCTACACTACGAGTTCTAGTCACAAGGTAATGTTATAAAACTTAAGAAATATATATTGTAATTATTTTTTTCTTAATATGAATTTCTTAATTATAGATCTAAGGGAGGTTCAGCAGAAGATTTGAAAGAAAAATTGCTTCGTTTATTATTAGCACAATCATCAACACTTTTGATGGGAACTGGCTGTCCTTTAGATGAAGTAAGTACATTATACATATACAACTTTTTTTTTACAATTCTTAAGCATATGTGAACAAAATACATATACAATTATTATAATACGTGAGCTTTTGCTTGTGTACATGATTATAATTTGCTTTGCATGACAAATTTCATACATTCATATGATACATATATTGCCAACAACAATATTTTGATTTCTGAGTGAATGACTTTAACAACTTGCTCAAAAATAACTGTATTATTATTACACGAGAGATTAAATTATACATATATTCAACATTTTCAATTTTATGAACCGGAAGAAGATTCCCTTCTTATTCTATATATGTATTTAAGATGTATTTATTTCATACGTGAAAGATCAATACGCATTAAATCTCAAGTGAGTGAGTTTACAAATGAATATGAAGAGGAAATTTAATAATACTAAATACTCTATTTCAATCATGCGAGCATGATGAAATACTCAACTTATAATGTGGTTTTAAAATGCATGGCTAGATGATTTCTTCTCACCTTTTGTTAAAAGGATTAGACTATAGAGAGAAACACACGACGCACTTTAGCAAAGACCACATAGTTTTGTTATACCTAAAACTCTCTTCTCTGTGAGAGTGTGACTCTAATAAAAAGTCTCATCCTCTCATATCATGATGATGATACTATTGAGTAAAAAGGTTTCACAATCACAACAGAGAAGAAGCTTAGACTTTAGAAAGAGAGATTGGTGTCTTGTTTTGCGAGAGGTTAAAAAGAGTTTTCATCTCAGTTGACAAAGACGCTCACCAAAATCTTCATTTATAGAGCTATTCCATATTCATATAAAACTTTATAAATTCACTCAGGTAGCTACTATACTATATACTCTTAAAATGTGTTTATTTCATTTATAATTCTTAAGAGTAGAAGAAGAGTTTAGGGAAAGTAATACTAAAGAAATAAGCCAGTTTATTGAAACAAACTACTGGTTCTCCTTCCTACTACTATAGTAGAGAAGTAGAGAGATTTGAAATCTCTCGAGGAGAAAGGATTAAAAATATCAAAATCTCATATATTCACATGTTCACACAAGTAGCTAGGTTGATATATAAAATAAGTAATTGAGAATGGGATCTTTCTTTACTCAAGTGGAATATATATATACAAAATACAGTAGCAATTGTGCTAAGTCTCTTATTCATAAACTAATTCATGATTCTCATATATATAACCTACAGGTGTGTTGTTGTGAAGAAGCATTTAGATATTATTATATTGAAAATTGAATTGAATTTTAAAAGTTTAGTCTCTCTTTCAAGAATTTCTACTTAACTTCTTCTTCTTTCTAATGATTACGTTTTGCTACTATGTGTGTGTACACACAAAATGGAAATGAATATGCTACATGATATATATATCTATATGATAAAGGAAGAAATAAGTACAGTAAAGTCTAATCTGTCTTTTATTTAAAACTTGAAAGGCTTTTTATTCAATTTCAATCTGAGACTCTGAGTAGTATAATAAAGTAGTCTAAAAATGCTTTACTACTAAGGCTCATATTTGACTTGAAAGTTGAAGTGCTTTAGAGAAGAATATTGTAATGCAAAATGTAGTTGAAAAAAAAGTAACATAACCCCGAGATCCTTTTTTGTCTCATATGATTCTACACAATTCTTCTTCATCCCTAATCTCTTCAAAGACTCTACGATGACTATACTAACTTGATATACAGTGAGAGAAGAAGAGATGAGAGGAAGATATCATGATATATATTACTTTTTTTCTTCTGTTCACTGTTCTTCATTTTTTCATTTCCTGTGATTCTCCTTACAAATTTTTTGTAATCTTTTTATAACTTTGTGTATTTATATTTGATGTAGTAGTATTGCATAGGAGCTTGAACCATTTCGCTTAATTTCATTTTATTCAAACGTTTTCAGTAGTGAAATATAAGGTTTCTTTTCTCTGTAAACTTGTCTACTTCCCCCTCTTTAAATAAAGTTGCTATCATGATGATGTCACTAAATCGACTCAAACAAATCCCCTTTTTGCTTTGGACTATTTGTACCTTGTTTCCTTTTTTATATTCTTGTATAGTCATTTTCACATTGTACAGTTGAGTTAAAAAATTTTAGCAATTTTTGAAGTAATGGACAATATAATAATATGAAAAATTATTTACGCAGTTTGAAGTTTAGAAGCTTCTACCTAAAAGCAGTAACTTCCACAAAACTCATAAACGCGACTTTTGGCTGAGATATTGAGCTAAACGGCGTTTAAGCTAATATCAAATTAGATCATCATCTTACACATTCTTTACGGGGGCAAACTGATACAAATGTTTTTTTTTCTTGTTCTTTTTCTTCCTCTCAGGTTACTCTTCGCTCTCTAATGAAAGGTCAATGGCCAACAAATTTAGCAGAAGATGTTAAACGTCGCTTTGACCAATGGTACACAAGTCAATATGGATCAGCTATGGGTGGATTGATGGAAACACTTCAGCAACAACATCTTAATCAAATGTCACATATTAATAGTCACAATCATCACTCTCAATCATCAAGCTCTAATAATAACAACACTTCTTCAAATAGTGGTGGTGGTAGTAGTCATCATCATCATCTTGGACATAATTCTTTATCAATGTCCTCATCATCATCTTCACAACTTCAACATCATCACTCAATCAATGGAGTAATGCCATCAAGGGATAGTGCTAATGGAGGATTGCTAACTAGTGTTGTAATTGGTGGTGGTGGAGGAAATAGCTCAAGTCATCATCATCATCATCTAAGTGGTGGAAGTGGTAGTAGTGGAAATGGAACATCTCAACAACAAATGTCACATCATCCTCATGATGGAAAATCATTTATTGATGATGATAATACAAATCATCCAGTTTTTCATAGTTTGGCTACTCAGAAAACAAGAATGAGAACTTGTAAGTTTTTATTTAAAATTGAATTCTTTTAGAGACATTATTTTTAATATTTGTTGTTACTTGTTGGTTGTTTTAGCTTTTGATCCAGAAAGTGAGCTTCCTAAATTACAGATGGTAAGATGATTAAGAAATCTTAAATAAGAATACCAATAATATATCCAATAATTCTTTTCTTTTAGTGGTTTGCTGAAAATCCACATCCAAGTCGTCATCAAATTCAACAATATGTACGAGAGCTAAATCTCCTAGATTGTCGCAAAGATCGAAAACCACTTGATGTGAACAATGTAATTTATTGGTTTAAAAATGCTAGAGCAGCCCAAAAAAGAAATGAGCTTCGTTACAATGGACTCTCACCACATCAAACAACATTTCCACATTTACATCCCTTAGCATCTCATCATCATCATTCTCACTTACAACATCATCATCGTTTAGACCTTCAAAGAGAAGTAGATGCAAGATTTGCAAGTGGAAGACCATTGAATTTGAATCTATTAGTAGAACAACAGAATCAATGTAACAATCATGATGAAGAAGAAGAGCAACAAGAAGGTGATGAAAATGAAACTCAAGAAGATCAAGACTCATTAAATAACTCTGGAAGTAATAGTGGTGGTGATGGAAGTGGAAGTGAAGAAGCTGAGCTCAAAGAAAGTAAAAATGAGCAACAAGAAAATAATAAAGAAAATGTTCACAACAAGGATAGTAGTAGTACAGGTGACAATGATGTAACAACAACTACAACTACCTCAAATGAGAAACAAGAAGAAGGAGAAGAAAATGCTAAAAATAAAAAATCAGACAATCTCACATCATCATCATCAGTAAAAATTGTAAAAGAAGAGCAAAATGATGAAGATTTTATTCGTGTTGATGATACTAATCAGGAAAATGAAGAAGAGGACGATGATCAGAAAATGATGGCAGATGAAGATTGTTGTAATAATAATGAACCCAAAGATCTGACTAGTGGTGCAAAAATGGAAGAAGATGAAGAAATGTTGATAGATTCTGATGAAAAACTTGAAGAAGAGTCACCAGAAGATTGTCAAAATAAAAAAAGTACTAAAGATATACGGGTCAATGTGAGACAACAGCAACAACAACAACAAATGTCTGATGCTTCATCATCACCATCACCAAGAAGTTCACCAGAACTTTCACCAAATCATAATTTTGATTTCTCAGCAGTTCCATCAATGGTGAATAGATATCATCCATTTTTTGATCATGCTTCATTTATGGCATATCGACATTTCAACTCATTCAATTTTGGACAAAATGGAACTTCTTCTATTGATGGTAATGGTGGTCCTCCACATCATAATATTCCAGCAAATGTTACAAGTTCATATGAATCTTCACTTCGTAAAGGTTTGCTACCAGCTTTAACTTCTGCAAGTGGTGGTGGTGGAGGAGGAAATAAACATTCACCAGCATTGGATTTCTTTCATGATTTCCCTAATGGAATGGTTCCTACATCTCGAATAAGCAATGGACCACTAAGTGCAGGAGCTGGAGATTCACTTTCGAGAGCTTTAAGAGTCAATGATGATATTTTTCCACCAAGACCAGCATCAAGTGCTGATATTATTTCATCTATTATCAATTCTAATCGTAGTGACTTGGGATTGGGACCTTTGAATTTGGGTAATCATTTGAATCATCATCATCAAAGTCCTAATTCAATGGGAATGGATGAGAGACGAAAGAGAAATAGAACATTTATTGATCCTGTATCTGAAGTCCCAAGACTTGAGCAATGGTTTAGTTTGAATACTCATCCTAGTCACAGGTACGTCACTAAAAAAATAACTTTAATGATTAGTTATAATAATGATGACGTGTATTATAAATATATCTTTTCTTTTTCAGTTTGATTCTGAAATACACTGATGAACTAAATCGTATGCCATACAGACAAAAGTTTCCTAAATTGGAACCAAAGGTAAAGCATTATTAAGTTTAATTAGATTTGAAAATAATGACGACATAAGATTCTAATTTTAATACTTTTTGTTTGAATGATATGATGATTACAGAATGTGCAATTTTGGTTTAAAAATCGACGTGCAAAAGGCAAAAGATTGAAAGCATCCCTCTGAAGAAAAGACGTCTAATCATCATCATCATCATAAGAAATGTTACCCTTAAAAAACTGTTTTCCTATTATTATTATTATCATTCCAAAAAATGACAAAGATAATGAGATATGTGCGTACTATATAAGTATAAAAAAGATTATTATTATATGTATTTTAATGTATAAGTTATAAACGTATATATTAAGTCAGGAAGAAGCTAACAAGATGATACAGTGATTATTCTATTCTCTCTGTTGTATACACTTAATTATTTTTGAGTTTTATTTTTTTGTGTATGGTATATGTATTATTACTAACAACCAATCTATGTATTTAAAGTTAGAATTTAGTGACGTTTGTGCAATTTATTTTTACTTTATTGTGTTTCTTATTATATATGTATATGCCAACTTTTTTGTTTGCTCTCTCATTTTTCTTACAATTTTATTCTTGTTTACATTACATTATAGCTCTAGCGGCAATAAGTACCAAGCATGATGTACATATATATATATATAAAACAGATTACTAATTACTAAATGGACAATTAAAACAGTTATTAATAAAAAAATAACAAATCAATGTGTTATACAAAACTATACATATATATGGGGCAATATGAACACTTTATTTAATTTGTTTGGATAGCACAAAGCACTTGAGAAATCAAAGAGAAATCCATTTACTAATTACAAGCATTGCTACTGTGTTGACCAAAATATCAATATCATCATTGAAACATTATTTCATCTCTCATCATCATGATCACAAAAAAATGAATAGCATCCTCATTCTTTCCTCTTTTCTATACTCCAATGCTTTTACTTTTTCTTCCCATTTTCTCTAGTAGAGCTCCTTTTTATACAGTTTTATACAGTGTTACACTTTTTGATATTAGAACCCATTATTATTACCAAGAGAGAGCCACAAACTACCACTACAACTCAAGTGTAATATTTCATTATATATAGATTGTCTAATCCTTTTTTGAGATTTGAGAAAGAAAACTTCCAACATAGCAAACCAAGTGAGTTCTCTCTCTCTCTCATTCATATCATATAGCTCTCATAAGCAAAATGACAGAGTTACGACTTTTACTTTTTTCGAAGGGGAAAAACGCTTTACAAAGACTTATCTCTATAATATATGACACTCCTTCATGAATCTTATTAAGATAACTGAGACTTTTTTTCCTTCTTCTCTTTTACTCTTCTCTAGTAGCAAACAGCAAACTTATACTCATATTATATAACAAACTCTTACTGGTCTTCTTTTTTTCTCTTTCTACTTATACTTTCTTCTTCTTCTCTTCCTCCATGTATTCTTAATATGTGTGTAACACTCAACTCTCAAGAGTTGACTTTATAGTTATTCTCTCTCTCTAAGAAAGATATCAGACTGTGGCATGTACTTACCTATGAACTTCTTCTTCATGGTATTATATTCACTAAAGTGTACTGTATATATATATAGCTCTATCTCAAAACTATAATGTGTAATGTAGTTACTTATACTAAGGAAAAAAGCAACTTCCCACCTCATCATATTAGATATTACATTACATTATTATGACTGAGAAAGAGAGTCTCAACTTCTTCTTCGGCTAAACTCTCCACTTACTTTTCTCTCTCTCTCTCGACTAACGTCTCTCTCGTGCTTTAGATAAAGTCAAATCGCAATGAAAATTATTGCCCGATGGAAAAAAATCTTTCTAAGCCAGATAATGGCTTCTTACTTTCTTTTTTATACTATAGGATGCTAGAGAATGTAACACTATATTATAAAAAGTAAGAGAGAGAGAAAAGATAGAAGTTTCAAGTTTCATATAGCATATAGTAAGAAGAAGAAAAAAGTAGCTGTCTATTTCAACTGGGTGACAATGAGCTCCTCATATTTATATATTTGAGCTGCAGATACTCTCTCACGTAGTTGTGTGCCATTTTCACCCAACAAATCCTAATTGAATTGCTACTACTTTGGTAGAGAGGAAAGAAGTGAAAAAAGTTATATAGTACAAAATGTAAACGTTATTTGTGTGACTAAGGTATATTCATATAACATGTCTAGCTTCCGTTTTGACACTTCAACCCTCTTAATGTAGGATTTCTTATATTTTATTTTCTCCGTTTTGATCCAATATAAAGTACATGGTACATGGAAAGCTAGAAAAAGAAATGTTGAGACATTTAAAAGTTTTGTTGAACTCATTTTTGTTATGGAAAGAGCAAAGAATGAGAGAGAGAGAAGAGATCGCATTTATTGTCGTATTATCGACGCTATCACACGATGAATTATGTTTTCGTTTTGCTACTAAAGAGGAAATCAGAGAGTTACTAAAAAAAAGTTAAAGCTAGGAGGAGAAGGAAGAAGAAAAATCCAATGATTTTTAATGGGACTTTTTCATATATGCGACACTTCTCTCTCCAAGTTCGTTTGCATATTATCTGCTACTATCCACTATAGTTTTTTTCATTGCTTTCTCTCTCTTAGCTTCAACAACTCAATCTCAATAAGTGTGAATGAGATAGTTTTTCTGGCTCTTGAAATATACTTTTACTTAATATCATCTCTCTCTCTCGTATTATCATATCCACATAAATAAATTGAAGAAATGTATGAAAAATAAAGATAGGGTTGGTTGGTATGAAACTACTAATCATAATCGTATGTATTTATACATTGTAAAAATGAGGCAATGAAGATTTGGAATGTCAGCAATTTCCTGTCTTATCATACAGCTTTCAAATAGCTAATATTATTTTTTCTCTTAATATTGGCTGCTATCCAAAAGACCTATATATATGTATATAAATTTCTAATTTTTTGACTTTATTTTGGTAGTCCACATAATATTTTGTATTAGTAGGCGTTGTGTATACAGAAAATTTTGTGACGATTGATCATTCTTAGAAAATCCAAAACATAAGCTCAGGTAAATAAGTTATTATTCATATTAATCATCATTTATAAGTCAACCTTTACTTTTTTTGAAATAGGATTACACTTTTTTTTTTGAGTTGCTCACTGCGGATTCCATTTATTATTTATGTCTTATGACGACTTATACACTTTAATATATTATAACTACTTGGTTACTTTGAAATCAAATAGCATAGAAGAGTATCATCATAATATTATATAGAAAACGTGAAAGTAGAAATTTTCATCATCTCATCATCATCATCATTCAATTTAAAAGTATTAAAAAGAGAGTCAGAATAGAATTTGGTACAAGGAGCAATTTGCTATAAGAGATTGTGAAAAGACGAAAAGGGATGATATTATAGAGAGTTTATAATATCTTCTATTTGACTTTTGCTACTAGTATTTAGCATAATAATAATTCAGAGAGTTGAATTCTGAGAAGGGATGATGTAGCAATCATGTATATAAAGTATTAAGGTCTTGTGAATAACTGATTCAACTGTTATATTATGCCAACTTTTGTGTGTGCTAAAAAATTTTAGCATTATGATATGATGATGACATATTATATATTAAAACTTTTTGAAGTGGCTTTAGTATTATTTGATAGTTCATCCCATAGAGTCAAGTAAAAAAGAGTTGTGAAGTAGTTTTTGTTAAGTCTTTATCAAAGTCACAATATTTGGCATTCATCACAAATTGAATGTTAGTATAATAGCGTTTAGTTCAAGTTGTCAAAGATGAATAGTGTATATATGTAGAAAAGATCAGCTTAAATATGTTATATCTCTTTTTAAGAATAGAAGTAACCAACAAGAAGGGGAGATTTCCTATGGCTTTAAGCTTAGGGGTAATGTGAGGCTAAATTTTAAGTTAATTGATGAAACATTTTCTGGATATCTTGGAATTTTTGCTAGAAAAATCGAAAGTACTTTGAAAAAAATTCATAATAAGAAATTCCTTAAATCCGCTTAGAAAGAAATTCTTGTAATCTTGAACTAAAAGATTTGAATAGGTATAACGTAGTTTAGAGATCAAAAGAAGAAGAAGAGAAATCTTTTGACTTTTTCCTGGAGATTTGTCCAATTAAATACATACAAAAT
>VCNE01005905.1:0-13933 GCA_009869805.1 Oncopodura yosiiana
TACAATTTTATAACTACAAGCAAGCTACCGTAAAGAGTCATTGACTTAAAGTAAGGGAAAGGTTTATAAAATTGAATTAAGGAAAAAATGACACGTTTATGACAAAACATAAAAAAGCATAAAACGCGCTGACGCAAAACGCGCCGCGGTGCAAAACGCGCTGACGCAAAACGCGCCGCGTTTCACAACATAACATAAACTACAAAAAGAAGGCAATAAACATGAACAAAAGGAAATAATAACAATCTCCTAGTTGTCATTATTTGATGTGACTTTCAATGCTGTGAAAATTATATTATCCTTTTTCTACTTAAAATTTTGTATTTTATGATATATGCAAAAATAAATTCAAGTAGCTACAAAGAATGAAGTTTTAATGTTTAAACAACAGCTTTTTTATTACATCACTAATAATTAGGTACTAAAAAAGAGTATAATATTTACAGCCTTTAAAAAAGTCTATTAAAAAGTCACAGGAAAAATTATTTATTGCATGCCTCAATGTTGTGATTTTACTGATAATGTATCATTAACAATAGTATGAGTATCATCATTCTGCCATTTTGTATTATGTGACATCATTTGCTTCAATCCAACAAATACATAGTCGCAAGAGGCACAGTAATTATTTGGATCTTTTAAGTGGTATTGCTTCATATGCATTCGAACAGCTTCAATACTTTTAAAGGAGAATCTGTTGTTGTTCTTCCTCTGACCAATAGTTCTACACTTCCAACAGAAAGGACATGTAACCACTTTTTTCTTTTTGTTAATAATTTTTCTGATTTCTTCCTTAGTATAGGCACGATAATGACATAAATCCATGTTAAATTTTCTAGAGGTATGTAGACCACATACTTTAATATTAATAGAAGGTTCAATTGATTTTGATGTAGAAGCTTGATGATTATCCTCACCATCTGTTGAAGCACATGTAACAGAGTAAAATAAAAAAGCAAAAATTAAAAATATGGAACTAGATTAAAAGTGTAAAGGTTCAAGTACCACCTGGGAGTGAGATATTTTCATTGTCACTCACATATAATGAAGACAAGGTGTCATCATTTGCTTGAGAACCAACATTAGTATTTTCAAAAAAATCTAGACCAGCGTTTTTAACATCATTAGTTTGAGTACAAATGTCATTAGTAGAAGCATTCCCCAAGTCACTTTCAGTTTGAACACTAGTGTCAATAGCAAGTTCAAGTCTTATATCATCATCAGTCTGAGTAATAGTAGTAATCATTTCTTTATTCATGTCATTATACAAGGTTGTAATTACTTGTTGTTGCTCTTCAATTTTTTGAGTTTGGAGTGTAAGTAATTCATTTTTTTCCATAATTTTTCTCTCATACAACATCTCAACATTTTTATATATTTTAACTAGTGATTGATGGTTTGTGCTTAAATCTGAATCAAGTTTAATACCAGTCTCTTTAAATAATTGACAAAGTGTTGTAATATCTTCCATAGCATTTCTTTCTTTTTCTTGTAGGAAATTAATTTTAGAACCTTGCTCAGACATTTGTTTGTGTAGTTCATTATTTCTTATGGTCAATTCTTTTATTTTGGTTTCCAATTCAATTGTTGGTGGTCTATCAGCTAGTTGCAAGCTAAGATTTTTAATTTTAGTTTCAAGTTCAGCTATTTTGGAGTCTTTGATTTTTGCAGTAGCATCAAAATCAATAGCAACGTCTTCATTGGCTTTCAATTTACATTGTAAGTCCTCCAATTTTTTTTGTAGATCTTCATAATCAGTTCTTTGTAATTGCACATTATAAGGAAAATAATTATAATCAAAAAAGAGCCCAGTGCATTTTGCAATTGTTTGTTGATATTTTGAATTTGACATTATTTGAATGGGAAATGAATTTAGAGGCGTCTTGGAGCAAGATAATAGTTTGGTCCTGATAAACTCTAGGCATTTCAATGAGTTTAATTTTTCTATTACATCATCTGTGTAAAAGAAGTAATTCAGTATTAGTAACTTGAAATTTTTATGTTAATATTAGTAACTTACATGTGTTTGGATCAATTGGTAGACGATACTCAGAGCTTAATAATTCTTCAACAGTGATTCGAGTCTTGTAATTAATATCCAACATACGAACAAGTATATTTCTAAAATAAGAGTCACTGACTAACAACAATTCATAATGCAGGCTATTTTGTCTTGTAAGTACATCAGCAGGTGTAGTAAACATACGCCTGCCTTGATGTAGCAACTCCCATAGTATTACACCAACTGTCCATAAATCAGAAGAATAATTAATTCTTCTTTTCTCTGTTACTTCAGGAGCTTGATATCCATCAGTTCCATACCATCTTGAACTGTTACGAGTCTAATTGATTTTAAAAGAGAATAGATAGAATTTAAAATTACATAATAGATGATGAAGATATTTTTGAACCATACGTGATGTTCAGATGTTGCAGCTAATCCAAAATCAGTTAACTTTAATATGAGCCTCTCATCCAAAAGATAATTTAATGGTTTGATGTCATTATGGCACACCTGGAGAATTTTTAATTGTGATAATGATTGGACCATTTGCCAGAAATAAATTCTATAAAGTTCAGGAGGAACATAAGCAATAACTGTATGTAAAGTGCCTGTAGACGTCGAAGAGAATAAAATGAGTCCTATCATAATATATATATGTATATGTAATTATAATTATATCTTACCAACACATAATGGAGATAAAAAATTAACTCCTTTATCAATAAAAAAATATGACAGTGGTTGAAGATTGGGAAGTTGTTGTTGATGCACTTTAACCATAATGTCACGTTCAGTAACAACATCCTCAATATCTTCAAAGTCCTTGAGTCTTTTAAGAGCAAACTGTTTTTTACTCTCTTTGTGAACGACCTGTTAATTATAATACAATTTATGAGTAAACTAAATAATAATTTTTAGTCGTTATTGTTGTACCTGATAAACATCTCCATAAGTGCCTGATGATAAAAAGAACTGTGGTTCAAAGTCATCCAAGTCAATTTGGAAACATTGAGGGATACAAGTAAAAGCTCTCTTCTCAAACTCAGTAGAATAATTAAAAAAAGAACTAGAAATGAGAGCACATGTTTTTAGTCCATCAAACAGTAAATCAGATGGGAAAACTAAAGCAAACAAAACAAGGAGGAATTTAGTAAACCAAAAAATGATACACTGAGTAAAAAATTACCTGCAGTAGTTGGATCAGTTGTTAAATTAGCCATGAATTTAAATTATTAATGTCTATTGTCACTAATTAGAAAATGTAAAAGGGAAATAAAAATAAAATATGATGATTCTTTTGAATTGTGGTGAGAGCAAAACTTCGCGGTTCTCAAATATGAAATGAAAAAAAGAGGGAGACTGATGTAATTTTATTTTCTTACAACTAGTATTTTTTATTCTTCAAGTTTACATTCAATTATTATGTTTGAGTCATTGTATAAAAATTTATTATTAGTTAATTCTCATTTAAGTTTTCTTGTCGACGATGAGTTCGAAGATGACTGGTTAAAAGTGGTTGACTTAAGAAAGCAAGGTTGCAGATTTGGCAATAGAAATTTGGTTCATTAGTATGGAACTTGGCATAATGATCTCTGACTTGTTGTCGACCTCTAAGTTTACGTAATTTGATTTTATGAAGTGGTGTTGTAGGATCTAACAAGTTAGCAGTGACGCAAAATTTGCATCTCTCTACACCTTTGACTTTGCTGTCCTTGAATCTTTCCTTAGACACATTAAGATAATCTGACTCATTCATAACAAAATGCTCTGCACAGTCAAAATATTCTTTATATTCTCCATCAATAATATGAGTACCACGAAGACCAGTACCACCAAATGGATTTAATGCATCATCTTCAGTATTTGTTGTTGCTGGTTTTTTAGTTTTTGATGGTTTTTTAGTTTCTTCAGTTTTTTTCTTTGCCTTTTTTGGTACTGGAGCTGTTGGAACTTTGAAATTGATTGTAGATTCAATTTTTTTAACTTTACGTGAAGTTGAAGGAGCATCATCATCACTGCTGTTGGAACTTGAAGATTTAGTAGACTTTTTTGATCTCTTCTTTGGTGGTTTAGCCTTTGGTGAAATTGGAGAACTTCTTAAAGTTTTGGATTTAGTAGCCTTAGATTTTACAGGTGATTTCTTTTTAGGCTTTGATGGTTTCTTCTCTAAAGATTTTTTTGGTGGTGAAATTATTTGAGCAGTAAATACTTTGGGTTGAATTTGCTCAGGAGAAGCTGTTGTTGGGATGATGTTATTTCCAGAGCCAGTATCATTAGTTGAAGAAGCACGTTGACTTGAGGTTTCTGGTGATGTATGAGGACGAGGAGGACTTGAGGAACATACAGCCGTTTGAGTTTTTGGCGATTTGGTCTTAGAAATTCCAATGAATTTTTCCAATGAGCCTATAACAAAAAAAGTACAAAATTATTAGGATTTACATATTATCAGTATTTATATATTAACTCACCAATTACTCTCAAGGACATCTCATTAATAAAAGCTCTTGAATCAAAGTGATCATCAGCATAATGTGGCAAAGTAGAAATAGCAGCATGACGTTCAGCATTTGTTAAAACAGAATAAAAAAAAGTTCTTGCAGTTTTTTTATTGACATGTTGAAACGATAATTTTGGATAGGTTTCTAAAGGTGTTTCAGCACTTGCATGGAGAACATGAGTAATAATTTCTTTTTCAGTTTCAGCAATATCTTTATTGACTACAAATGTTGCATCATTTTGAGAAGATTCAGATGAACTAGCCAGTGATCCTTTTGCAATTTGTGGTGTTGGTGGAATGGCATCGAAATCATCAAAATAATCTTCAATGAAGTTTTTCAATTGATAAGATGAAGTACTTGGTACTGGACTAATTATTTTCGGTGTAATAGGAATAGCATTACGAAGAGTAGGAAGAGAGACAAAATGGTAAGCTGGTATAAAGAGAACATACTCATCACGAGGTCCAATTGGTTTCAGAGAAATTACAAAAACTATTTTCTCATCAACACAAGCAATCTGTAAAAAGAAAAGAGTAATGTCGTAATGAGTTTGATGATAATTATTATTTTGAATAAGGTCTTGCCTCTTTTAAAATGCAATTACAGTCTTCAATAGTGGTAGAGACTCTGATGAAGGAAACAGCATTTGTGATGATAGAACAATCAAGATAAACAGTCTTTGTAGTTCCATTGAGATAGTCTCCTGACTTTTCTCTGAATTTTATAATAAATGTGGCATCTGGAGTATTATTAAATGTTCTATCTCCAACAACAGGAAGAATGAGTTCACCACTGTAAAAAGACAAATACAGAAAGCACAACATAAAAGAGTCAAAAGTATTTCAACTTACACTTGCAATGGAACTAGTGATAATGTTTTGTAATTTCCATCCTCTGTTGCTACAATTTCGCCAGGAGAAAAACTTTTCAACATCCAGTCTTGATTTGTACATGGATAGCAAGGTCTTGAGCTGTTAAGAAATAAAATGAAAATTAATAAGCGGTATAAAAATTATGCAATTAGGTACCATATTCGGCCCATGATGTAGCATAAGCAATTTGTCAGACAAGGACCACCAGCCTTACAAGTTATTCCAATACAAGGACAATTTTCAAGCCAAGCCACCATTGATAGTAATTGTTGTTGAAGTTCTGGATCGTCAATTAAAGGAAGAATTCTTGTTAGTTGGATTTCATGAGGGAAATGAATTTCCTTCTTGCTTATAACAGAACCAGGTTGTTCGCGTAAACCATTTTTCTCGATTTGAGTTATTATTTCTGTCGAAAGTGAGTAGTCTGTAAGAAGGAGAAGAAAAACAATAAGTAAAAGTCTATGAGAGAAATTATTATAAATAACTTACCCATATTATTTGTCAATCAACAACCAATTGTTTATATTATTATGAGGGACATGCAAAATGAAAGACGAAAAGAGAAAGAAAGAAAGAAGTAAACAAACTAAAGTAAAAAATTATCTATGGTAACAATATTAGAGATTTTATTCCTGAAGTAGCTTTTCCAAAAATTTCATATATTTATCATTTTTTCACAAGGATATTGATGAGCAGTAGACTTTTTATCAGGATAAATAAGTTTGTGGAATTGTGCTATAGAAAATGTTGAGTTGAGAATGACTTATTTATGTTGAAATATTTGATGTCTGTCTTTGAGCTTTCTTTCTGATTTTTTTGTTGAACTTTACTAATGATATATGCAATAGCTTAATAGACCGAGTCTTGTTTTTAGATTGATTGAATGGATTATCAAGTAAGACATTGTGTTTATGTATCAAGTGACGTATAACAAAAGATCGTACCGAGTACAATTTCTTGTTATTACATAAAGGACATGGCCATCCATTACGAAGATGCACGTTGTTAATATGATTGTGAAAAGCACTTTGTTTTGATGAAAAGTTACACGATTTAAATGGGCAATTTCCAGAGCGGACATTCTCTGCCTTAACTGACCATGGAAGAAATTTATATTTGGTTTTATTAGTTGTAATTCTCTTGATTTTAGGGAGTACTTCTTCTGCTGTTATTGGGTTCAGACCTTTATAGTGTTGTTCAAGTGGACCACGATAACGAGTTTCCTTGTATACAGAGACAAAAGTTCCTACATTTACTTTTATTGGATGTTTAAGCAAAGTTGGTGCAAAGTTGTTTGATGGTTGTTTAAAAATATGAAATGGAGGAGTAGCATTAGAGTAAAGGTCAAATAGTTTCTTAATGTCATCATCATCTAAAAGTCTTGTTTTTTCAACTTCAGGACGTTTATTAACGATTATAAATTGAGGTTGTCCATCCTTCTTTACGTTCCACATGTGAAATCCATGATGCTACGAAAAGAAAAAATTGAAATTAGAATAATTAGAGTAAGTAAGTAGTTTTTGTCTTGCTTACAATGTGCATAAGCTCCATCTTATCACATTCTTCATCAGTCAAATCACAAATTGAAGTTATATGAAAAGCAACCATGTTTTTCTCTTGACAAATACGAGCTACAGTACTTTTAGTTTTTTTTTTCTCATGATACTTAAGAAAGTGTTTTCTACGTGCTCGTCCCTCGTAGTACAAAATTTTTTCATTTGAACTCCATTTTTCTTTTAGCCATTTCTTGACATTAAATTCTTCTCCTACTTCACTTTTCGGAACTATGTAAAGAAGACAATTATCATGTACAACACGTTAGGTAAAATAAATAAAGTAAAATATAATAAATTACCGAAAACTATTCCGTATACATTAAATAATTCTTTTGGAGTAGAAGTGTGTTGAAAGAGGTCCCGAAATTCTTTTCTTAATTCAACTTCTTGATGTATTTTTTGAAGGGACTCTGGTCCATTTTTCAAGCACCAATTAAAGTAAGGAAATGTAGATATATCTTCTTTTTGTTGAGTTTTTCCTTGTAGCACGTCTCGTATCTTAAGAAGAGTTTGTCCTATATCCTCAATTGGTTTACCAGGTTTCCAGTGTACAAAGTCATCTTTACGTAAGTGAGGCAAAATACTATCAGTACAATTTGATTTACTACAAGTTAAAGGACAAAATAATGGCTTTGAGGAAAATGCTAATTCTTCAAGTAACTTTTTCTCTTCAGATGAGAATTGGGTTGCTGTCAAAGCTTCAGGATTGATATTAATGGTTCTAAAATGAATTGGACTTGACTTGTCGTTAATCCGGAATTGGCTCAGGCGCTATTTGTAAAGAAGAAAAAGTTAGACTGTTGTATTTAAAAATGAATAACGAAAAAACTTACAATTAAAAATGCCTCCAATTTTCTTGCAAAAAAAGTATTTGGACATGGGTAACTGGCTATACGAAAAACATTTTTGTTTTCTAATTCACATAACATAGCAATTGATGAATTGGTAAGTGTCAGCATGTGGTAAGGTGCCATAGGTCCATCCATAGAAAGTCCATGATAAGTATCCAATGTAGCTGCATTTTCAGAATTAAGAATTTTACATAGATCTTCAACAGTTGAGCATGATTTATCTAAGAGAAAAGTGAGTAGCATGTATATATATTATAAGAAGTTCTAATATATCTTGAAGTAGTAGTACTTACCGACAAGCACATTAGTATATACATGAGGAGTTTTAGTTGGTGTTTCACGATGTACTATATCAGTATACATCTTTTTAAAATCTTCAAATCTTGTCTCTTGGTTCAATTCTGAGCACTTAGTCATAAAAGTTCCAAATGGCTTATCCAGCTTTGCATCGTTAACATCTTTTGTCACACCCTCCCAAAAGTGATGAGTTCTTAAATGATGAATTGCTGTTCTCATAAATTGACATATGGATCCACACCCATTTAATGTACACACAAGTATGTCATTGGGAAGACGTTTTATAAATTTTTTATTTTCTTCTACAAAGCGCCAAGCAGCTTCTCCTCGAGGTGTAGCTTCACCATCTCTAAACTTTTTCAAATTACGTATTTTATCTTCAAGTGTACCACCAGTATAAGGAGCTACTTTAGTTTCATTTGTTTTATTTGAAGTAGAAATTTTAACTTTGTCTGATTTTGGATAATTAACAATACACCGTCGGTTTTCTGGTCTTGGCCAAGGAGTTGTAGAATTAAAAAAATCAATAATGGATTCTGAATTGTTGACAAAGACAGGATGAGTTTCCTTTTCCTCCAGTTGAACCTGAAGATTTAAGAAAATCAAGATATTGTAATTTAAATTAATGTAACTCAAGTTATATTTATTTTCTTACATTAGATACTTCTTCTACAGCAGTATTTTGTTTAGATTCATTTAGAATCACAGCAGGTGGAGGTTCTTGATTCTCATTAGTAGCTGAAGAAGTTTCAGTAGACAATTTGTCTTCATGCATGTCATTACTCTCCTTTCCCTTTATAAATAGTAATAGAAGAAATAATATAATATAATTAAGAGAGGCTACAATTATATATTTAGAAATTGCATGACTAACATTAAGAAATGACAGTTCATCTGAGCTTATGTCACTGACATCAGTACTTGAAATAATTGATGTATCTGAAGTTAAAGGAAAGTTTTCATCTGAAGAATCTGAGTTTTCACTTAAACTCTCCTGAGGTATATAATTGATTTCATTTGTAGTTGAATTGGATTCAGAGATACTTTCAGAATCACTTGATGTATCATCAGTATTATTTTCCTCAGTGTCATTATTTTGATCAGCTTCAGACCAAGATAAAGATGATAAATCCAAAAAATCAGAAATAGCTTTTGGAATCATTGCCTCATATTCACTTTCCAACTCATCACTAATCTCGTCTTTGTAAGATACTGTGAAATCATCTTTATCACTTAAAGGCTACAGTTAATATAAATAATATTTAGAATTGTATTATTATCAACAAATAATTATTCAATTTTATATAATAAGTACCTTTACTACTTTAGTAGATGGTCCTGCAACATTGTCATCATTCTCAGCAGTATTAGACTTTTCTGGACTTTGAGACTTTTTAGTATCATTCTTCTTCTTCCGCATAACCTAAAACAAAGTATTCATAAATAGTAGTGATTCATATGTATACACATATGAAAAATTCATGAGGAAAATTTACTTTGGTTTTAGGCTTGGCTCTATCTTCCATCTCAAAATCCTCATCATCAGCAAATTCACTTTCTTCATCAGTTTCAGAACTAGTATCATCTTCTTCGTCTTCTTCTTCTGACTCTTCACTATCAGCTTCATTATCATCAATAACATTTTCCTTGTCCTTCACAGATACATTTTTATTAGATATTGATTTTGTTGTAGAAGTTATATAACGTCCATGATAAGGAATCTTTCTGATTTCTGGATCATCAGACGTCTGGCGATGCATATATTGTTGATATTCCAATGATCTTTTGTCCATATATTTTGTAGACTCATCCAAGAATCTTGGAGATCTTCTTCTTGGAGGTGATGATGACTGTTTCTATATTTAATAATTTTAGAACAAAATATAAGAAATGTTTTAACATGAGGGAAATAAATAAAAATTATATTATAATTACTGGTGGTGGTGCTTCAATCTCCATAACCATGTTGTCATTCATTTCATTTTGACATGCTTGCTCCTTTACCACAGTTGTAGCTCCTCCATAACTTTTCTCTTCTATTCCAAAATTACGAGCTTCTTCTCTTTCCTCCAAAAATTTTCCAAATAGGTACACATCAAAAGCATCCTCAATTTTCAATACCCCCATGTCATATGTTGAAGTAAAATTATTATTTGTTGTTGTTGTAGCATAATCATACTATTAAAAATAAAAAAAAGAGATACATTAATTTATGTATGCATGTATTATTATTAAAAATTAGTTTTACTTATTTACTTACACTCTGAAATAATGGTTGAGCTTTTTTTGGTGGATAACATTTAATAGTTTTCTTAGTGACATTTCTCTTCTTTTCAACAACAATCTCATCTTCATCTGGAGATAAAATTTTGTCAATGATAGAATCCAAAATTAATTTTCTTTTCAAATTATTTTCCTGAGTAATATAAATATCTTGAATTGAAGCTTTCTCTTCATCTTCAGATAAAAATTTGTTAATTATTGAGTCAAGAATTTTTGTTCTTTTATTATTACTTTCTTCAATAGTTTTGTAAATTTCTTCAAGAGAGTTGTCCTCTTCATCATTAGAAGACACTAAGTCAATAATTTCAGCAGCATCAAATTTTCTTTTAAGATTTGGTTGAGAAGGAACATGAATATCTTCATCAGAAAGTACTAAATTCATACATTCATTTTCAACAGCAACAATATTATTAGAATTAACTAGTGGAACTTTTTTTGGAACAGCAGCCTTGATTTTTTCTCTTCCAACAGCAGAAGATTTCTTTGGTTTCTTCTGAATAGTATTTTTGAATGTTTTGACCTTGATACTTGCATTCTAAATAGAAAGATAAAAAATAATATCATTATCTGTGTATGTAAATTAAAAATAGATTAGATTAATATTATAATACTCACTATGTTAATTAACTTAGTTCCAGCTCTTTTTGGTGGAAGAAGTTGACGATTTTCCTGAGTTTCTTCCAATTGTTGACTCCAATCTTCACTTTCTTGAAAAGATTCAATAAACGATGGCCTAATTTTAGGCTGGATTCTTTGAGGAACATCAATGTCCATTGGCTCATTTCCTGGAATTTCTCTCCTTCCTCTAGACAACTTCTTTCTCATCTGTCAAAAGAAAATAGTTTAATAATTAATTAATGCAATTTTTATGAAATATATAAATAAATAATTAAAATAAAACTTACCTCAAGAAATCGTGAGTCATTTTCCTCATCACCTTTTCCATTTTCTTCTTCACAATTATTTTTACTTTGATCCATGATTGTAGAATCTAGTCCTACTTTAACACTACTGCTACTTTTCTTCTAATTCTAAACTAAATTCACTAATTAAATACTTAAAACTATTCTAAGAAACTGGTTAATAAACTGGTCAAATGACAATACGAATGTTATAAAAATTACGAGTCATTAAATGTTATGAAAACTAGGACTTAGCATTGAAATTCTTGTTATAAATGACTCGATTGTTGTAGAATACAGTTGTGAAAACGGGTTTTAATTATTTTTTGATTTAATTATAGCTTTTGTTGTTAATTAAAAATTAATTTAAAAAACTAAAAAAAGGAACATAAATGCTCCACCGTCCGCTAAGAACCACGCCAAACAACAACTCGAAAAGTCCGCGGTGAGCTATTCCATAATTAATAAGCAGTCACGTTATTTACTAATTATAAAACAACAAATGAATGTGAGGGAAAAATTTAAATTGTTAAATAGTTTTAACACTCTGGAAAGTGTTAATCAAAAAACTTTTATTTTATTATATAGATTCCATGCAACTGGAAGTTATGTTCCTCAACCACCTGCTTTTACTCCTAAAGTAGCTCAAGTTGTTCGTGATTTTCAATCAAACTATGTAAAAGCTGCTGAGGAGGACAAAATTATGATCAAAAATCTTCATTTAATAGTCATCCTTGCTCAACAAATGACCAGAGTTGAAAATAGTTATTCTAGTACTCCAGTTCGCAAAGATTGTGGTTATTCATCAGTTTCATTTTGTCAAATTATTTTGTTCTATTAATACCTAAAATGCTGTTTTAGGGTTACTAATTTTTGAATTTCATATACATCCCCAGAAGGGTTACCAATTACTTTGAGCTACACAGCAGACCATACAGGCCAATGGCCAGACTTGGCTACAACTGGTCCTTCTAATCCACCAGATTTCAAATGACCTTGTTCATGAGTTGAAATTCCATCACCAGTCAAACTTTCAAGATTGAATGTACCATAGGACATCATCAGTAATAGCGAGTCTCATGATTGGAACAACTGGCTTGCGAACCTCAAGAGTTCCATAATTTCCATAAGATGTTGATGGAAGAGTTTTAATCTCAGCAAAACTTCCATAAGATGGAACAGATTTTACAACTGTTGATCCATAGCTTGAGTCAAAGCGAATGAGATCACTTCCATATGGAGCAGCGACTGCTGAAACGATGCACAAGGCAGCTACAATCAACTATAAATTCAACAGAAAAATATTTGGAAAAAAATTTTATTAGTATATATACTTGGTTAAGACTTTATACAAAATAATTTTGACTTACAAATTTCATTTTGAACGAAAAAAAGTTGTCAGGATTGAAACGTAAGAACTGTTGATGTTGATGAACTGATGCTAGGACAGAAATTTTCGGTTCATTTTATACTTGGAACTGTGTCCTTCAAACGAGAGTGAGGGTAACATCCCTTGTGTTTAAGACTTAAGACACTTCTCTTTTGCATTTATTTTTCTTCTGTAGACTAAATTTAGATTTAGAAACATAATAAATGACAAAGAAAAAGGAAGGTAGCACGTGAAGATCAAGTGCAAGCCTCCTTTAATTTAGGTACTTTGATAATGACCCAGAATATTTTTCATCTTATGTACCCTTGAAATTATTGTGACGGATACTACAAATCTTCTCTCTGGACTAGGTAAATATTATGCATTTTAAGTAGTGCATCAGTAACCTTGTACATTTCATTTAGATTACACATTTACTACTCTACTATGCTATTCCCATTGAGTTTTGAGTGCTATGAGATAAACTGGTTGTTGTTTTTTGTTGTGAAACACTTTAAATGAATGAGAATCTCCAGTCAATTCCACATTATGTGTAATGAATAAAAAATATAAATTAAAAAGAGGGAGTCTTCAACAACACTTGATTACATTTACTCCAAAAATGTCATCTAATACTGCTAAAGAAACAGTTATTGTTCATACTGAGAATGGAAGTGGATTTCGAGGGCTCAAACTAAAATCAAGATTAGGAAAGGACTATTTTGCATTTCTTTCCATTCGCTACGCTACAGCCAAAAAGATTTCAGGTTTTTGATACTTCATATATTAAAATTCTGTGTATTAATTGTGTATTCATATAAATAACAGCCACCTGAAGAGTTTACATATCCAAATGGGATTATACAAGATGCAACGAAATTTGGTCGACAAGCAATTCAATATGATCCATTTAAATTTAGTGTTGATGGGGATGAAGAAGATTCTTTGCATTTGAATGTCTATTTACCTGCCAATTGTAATAATGGAACTAAATTGCCTTGCTTGTTTTTTATCCATGGTGGAGGATTTGCACAAGTAACTAATAATAGAAATTTTAATGTTTATAATGTAAGTAGTAAGATTTTGTTATATCACTATAATTATGCAGGGCTCAAATCAATTGTATAGAGGAAGCTACTTTCTGGATGCTCCAATTGTATTGATTGTGATTAATTATCGTCTTGGATGTCTAGGTATAAGTGGAAATAATGTAACATGTTTGTATTTGAGACTAACATTATTTGTATTGTATTAGGATTTCTAAATGTGGAGAATGAATTGGCAAGTGGTAATCAAGGAC
>VCNE01005923.1:0-11284 GCA_009869805.1 Oncopodura yosiiana
GTCCTCTTTCGGTTGAGACCGAAATGAAGCCAAAACTCGAGAAATGACTGAAAAGCTTCCCTTGTTAGAGTTACTAAAAGCAAACATTACTCTTTCGTGTGGAAAGAACATAAACATTTATACTTATATTGTTATTTCAATTTTTTAATATTACAAAAGAATTGCTAGTGACATTTACACTTAAGGACACTTACATGAGTGCTGAAAATTAAGATGTCAAATAGAAGAGTCATTAGAAAAAGTGTGTGGCTCAAATGCCAAAGTTGCTCCAGTTATTTACCATCACAAACCTCACTTAAGTCTCATGAAGTCAAACGACACTCAAATTGCTGTAGTGAAAATGATTTTACTCAAAGGTAAATAATTAGTGATTCCAATGTAAATATATAAATCGTGCTCTGTTTTAGTTTTAGTTTTATTAATTTTTCTCCTATAATTATAAAAACAGAGAAGCCGTTGAAGCTGTAAAAAAGAATCAATTAGCACATCAACAATCTGTCATAAATAAACAGAATAAGAGTATATATAGGTTGGGAAAGCTGTTCAGTTGTTCCTACTGTGAGTACTCAAGCAAGTGGAGAACATGTTTACAAGCGCATCTTAGAATTCACACGGGAGAGAAACCATTCAAGTGCTCTTATTGTCACAGAACGTTCACAGACAAATCTAACTGTCAAACGCATATGAAGATTCATACAGGAGAAAAAGAGTTTAAGTGTAGTCACTGTGGCAGGGCTTTTGTTCGAAACGAGCATCTTAAAATGCACTTGAGAATTCACACAAGAGAGAAACCATTTAAATGTACGCATTGTGACTCTGCATTCAGTCAACTAGCAGTTCTGAAGATTCACATAAGAACACACACTGGAGAAAAGCCATTCAAGTGTTCATATTGTGGTTATTCTTGCAAAATAAGTTCTAGTCTTACAACTCATATAAGAACTCATACTAATGAGAAACCTTTCACATGTTCCTATTGTAACTTTGCTTGTGCAGACTTGAGTAGTCTTAAAAAACATGATAAAACACACACTAAGGAGAAACCATTTAAGTGTACCTATTGTGACTATAGTGCTTCCTTAGCACTTCGTTTAGTCGTACATATAAGAACTCATACAGGAGAGACACCTTTTAAGTGTTCATTTTGCGATCGCAGCTTTTCTGAGTCGGGTAACCTTCAGAAACATATTAGAGCCATTCACACGAATGAAAGACCATTCGGATCTTCTTCTTGAGTATATGTATCATGAAGTCAATTTCTTAATGACTATTGTAAATAAAAATTTTCTGTTGTACAAAATACAAAACTGAATTAAAGCTATGGAACTCTTTAGTAGGGCAAAATCTTTCTTTCAATCAATATTTACATTTTATTCTTGTCGGCAAAAGATTTACATACTGCTTATAATTTATATCAAATCAACATTTCGTATACTACAATTTAAAAAATGTCCTCAACAACAAGATTTGACATGGTCATAACAATCTGTAACATAAACGTTCTCTACATTCATCAAGCTGGCAATTTTGAAAAAATTTATACTCAACTCAGAAAGTAAGTGTCGTCCTATATATGAAGTTTATCTAATTCTACTGTAAGTCTATTTTACTATTTGAGACAGCCTATAATGAAAATTAATTTTTAGGCTTTCAGAAAAATTTCACAATCTTTGACTTCCGTTTTTTAGTCTAATGCTAAGAGTCATAAGCCTTATGTTGTCGGCAGTGACCCACATTTACTCTAACTCGGAAGTCGGCGAACTTGACTTTGGCCTAGTTTCAACTTTTAAGCGACATCACTACATTTCAACTAAATAAATAATTGACCTTATTTCTTTAGACTCATTTCCAATTGAACTTTAGACTTGTCCACAGCTCAAGAAATAAAATCCAGTGACACTATGAAAGTTATTTGCCTCCTTTTGGTTTTAGCATTGGCTACAACTTTTGCCGTAAGCAATTATGCTCTAATTGGTTCTAGTTTAAAGGTAATCTTAATTAAAAATTAATTGGCAGGTTGCACATCGTCAATATGGATGTAGTGGTACGTTATCATCAATTAATTAATTTTTTAATTGATGCAATTGCCACTTACCTTTTCTTAAATTTCAGGTCATAACGAGCTATGCTGTGAGTACACTGTTTTTGGAATTCAAAAGTGTCCTAGGTGTTGTGAAGGATTGAGCTGTACTCAAAATTATGATCCTGTCTTTGGCAAAGGACGTTGTAAACCTAGTACTGGAGGAGCTCCTGGATGGTTAATTAATTAATTAATTAGTATGAGTTATGATTCTAGCTAATGTTTATTTCACAGGTTTCAATATCCTAAAGGTGTTCGTCATCCTTCTCCACCTCCAGCACCTCCTCCATCAACAACTCCAGAACCTGTTTTTAGAGGAGCATAAATTTATTAGTCTATTTTATTTATTCTGTTTAAATTGTAATTGGTTTCACATTAATAAAATTAAGTACTGAATTTAAGAATAGGCAAAAGATTTATTTACTCATATTTTGACTCTATTCCGTCTTGAATTTGGCATCTTTTGCCATTTGGAATTAAATTTCTACAGCTTGAAAATTTGAGAAAATTGCAGTAGAATCTATGGTTCAGTGGACTCTCTCTATAATGTAATGCCAAAATATTTTAATCCTTTACATTTTATAGAGAGAGTGATAAAGACAAATTTTCTCTACAGGGTAATGTGGAGCAAAATAGTATACTTTCCGTTATAAAGAGAGCAAGCACAATGTATTGACACAGAGAAGTAGACGAAAGCAAAGCCCTAAATCTTTGACAAAAATCTACACTATTCCGCCTACCACAAGAAGCACCTTTTAGTTTCTCACTTCTGATTGGTCGATTAGTATCAATGCTGCGTCGGAAATTGGCCAATTAGAAGTGAGAAATTAACAGGTGCTTGTGGTGGTGGGCGGAATAGTGTAGATTTTTTCTTGAAGATTTAGGGCTTTGGACGGGAGGCTGAAATTTCTATATTATAAAGAGTTGCGTTATAGAGAGAGTCCACTGTTTGATAAGATTGGAATAGAGTATTTAAGATTGATGATTGGTAGACGTAGAGAATACTTCACACTGGAGGAAGACTAAAACATTAACAGCTAAAAATCTAGATTGCTACTCGTTTACCCTCAAGTATATAATATTAGACAGATGAGCCTATCCTCAGGTTATTTCTCATTTGAGCTCAAACTTTAAACTGGAGCAGAATGATAGATTTGTGACTTGGGCTTTTAAGTTAAAAGTGATTGACTCTTAGTTTGATTTTTTAGAATAAACATTAGTGACGTATTGTAACGTTCGAATTTATTGTTACAATGACCACTAAGCAGAAACAGTGTAGTGAAAGTTTAATTAGTAAAGCAGAACTTGACAATTTGACGTCACAAGGAAAAGTAAGGTCAACTGACGTTCTTTGGTGGCAATGTAGATTTTGCACTGTTTTTCTACCAACTGAAGACGCTGTTGAAAATCATGAGAAAAGTCAACACATCAAAAAGAAATTACAGCAAAATATAGCTGAGAATACGACTAATATTACAAGTAGAAATGACTCGTTAAATTCTATGAATATTGTTCAAAGGTACAGTGGTGTTTATTAGTTTTAAGAGTCGTATCTGTTCAAGCCTAGTTACTCATGATACTATTTTTTCTATTTATTTAGCAACGTTACAGAAGCTATAGGAGATTCTACAAAAGCTCTTTCAAATGGTTCAAAACGTCGACGTAAACTTGATATGATAGTCAAATCTGAGCTTGAAATTGAAACAACAAATGACTTAATTCCTCCAATTCTTACTCAAGATACAGTTAACAGGTATCTTAGTTTCTACCTTAAGCGGATACATCTCTATATGTCATCCATCACTAATTATATTTTATTGCAATTTATGTAGAACGAGTACATCTAATCAAACAATTCTATCAAATGGTTCCACGCATCAACAGAAAGGTGTTTCCGCCCAATACAAATGTAGCTCCTGTCAATATTCTAGCAAACAAAAAGCAAACCTAAGCCGACATGTCATGATTCATACAGGAAAAAGACCTTTCAAGTGTTCACAATGTGATTTCGCTACTATCACGTCTCAAAATTTGAAATATCACATGTGGACTCATACTAGAGAAAAGCAATTTCAGTGCTCACAATGTGATTTTGCTACTAGAGCACCTCAAAACTTGAAATCGCATATAAGGACTCATGCAGTAGAAAAACGTTATAAGTGTTCCTATTGTGACTTCAGTACCTATCGGAAGTCAAACTTCATATGTCACATTAGGATTCACACTGGAGAAAAGCCTTATCAATGCTCACGCTGTCAATATGCCACAAATCAGCAACAAGCTTTGAAATCACATATCAGAACACATACGGGTGAAAAACCGTATCAATGTTCTCATTGTGATTATGCTGCTAATCAAAAATCCGTTTTGACAAAACATATCATGACACACACAGGAGAAAAACGGTTCAAATGTCAATACTGCGATTATAAGGTTATCCAATCATCAAATTTGAAGAAACACATTAAAGCCAAACATTCTAATACACAAAACTCGCAATTCTAATGTCCTCAGATGTGCTTGCTATACTATATAGTGACTTAATGCTACAGATAATCTCAAAGGAAACTACAAAAGTGTAAATAAATACGAGTTGAAGAGAATTACTTGTATGTACATACCATTTTGATGTTATGACTTTTTTTTATTTATTGAATTTATAACTGAATACTAAAAATTTAACTTTACAATTAAATCTAATTTTAACATTATATACGTTACAGAAGAATTGGTCAAGCCAAATATCATCACCTCAGATTAAAATGATAATACTGTAACGCCTAGCAATGAGGTTTAATTTTAATTTTTATCACAGTAAACTTTCATAAAAATTTTTCATAGCGATCTCTCGATTATTGCCGAGAGACGCTATAAATAACGACTTGAAATAAACAAATAAAGACTTTTTTCACTCACATTTCTCTCTCTCTCAGCTGTCAATGCAATTTCATAAAATTTTGTTGAAAATGAGTACTGCTGAAACTCTTAGATTTAGTACTAGACTAAGAACTTTAGAAAAACAAATGGAGCTGATATTCACCAAGTTGGCCGATGAGCAAAATTGGAAAGAGTTGGTTGCTCATTTTCTTTTGCAGAACTTTAGTAAGTTATTTAATTAATATTATCTCTCCTTCAAGGCTTCGCTTAATTCGTAATTAATTCTATAATTGAATTGCCATTCATTAGATTTCAATGTTGAAGAAACCCTTGAGGCCGCTCACTCGTGAAAATCTAAAAAGAGTACGTCATCGTCATCATCAGCTGTTGCTGCTGTAACCACCACTATTGTCAAAAGTGAACCACAAGATGATGACTTCGACTTGGATATCGGTAACTAATATAATAGAACCCTGTGGTTGTCATAAATGAATTCTAATGCATGTTCTGGATTTTAATTAAAACAGAATATGGAGAAACCACTGGACTTGACAACTATGACGAAGAACCGGAAGCTGGGTCAAGTATTGAAGACGTTGTAACAAGAGTTGGTGACGTGGATCCTAATCCCGAATCTATATTACCAGGAAGTTATGATGAAGAAAATGGTGATGAATTTATATTACCAAAAAGTTATGATGATGGTATGTTGTTTACAAGCTCAAGAAAATAATGTTGTTAATAATTAATAATAAAATATTATTATGAAGGTGATGATGATAACGCTGGAGAATCACTCACAAAAGTATGGAAACGCAGAAAGGTATATTTTTGATTACCGTATTTCTTCCAGTAACTCCCCGGGTACTATTCAAAACTTTTACTTTTAGACCCGGGTAGTAATAGAGGCCGGGTACTATTAGAGGCCCGGGTCTATATGAAACCCGTGATAATTTTTTAGAAAGTATTTCTTTTTATTTTACGCAAAAATATTACAAAATGGGTCACATTATTATGAAATGGTGAGTCAGATAAATGATTTCTTCTGATTTTCAAATAGAAACTCTACTGTTAAAGTGCTTTCCTCTTTATATCTAGACATTATGAGACCCGGTACTATTAGAGGCCGGGAGTTATTGGAAGAAATACGGTATGTTCATATGGATTTAATATTGAATCTGTACTATTCCAACTTTTTGACTTGTTATATAGACATCTAACAGAAATAGGATTGAGTCTACTTCAACTTCTGGAGTAAGTAATTAACAGCACATTTATTCCTTATGATACTTCTTGTAATTAATAATTGACGATATTACTCATAAATTGTTTATAGCTGACAATACTAACATCACAATTTGGAAATGAGTTAGAAATATATTGATCTAGCCACATCAATAGATCAATACTACATTTTACGTTGTCTCAACATATCGTCGGATTTTAGAAATTTCAACAGATTTGGATTCTACGTGTTCAGTTGCATAGAAAAACATGCTACATTTTGGTACGTAAGGGCCCATGTTAGAAAGGCTTCGATTTTCTGTTACATATTCAACCAACTTCGAAATTAGTTTTTTGATTTTATCTGAAAAAGATCTTTCGTCATTAGTAGTCGAAACTATACAAAAATTGTTTTAGAACATACACACACACTGCCACTTACTATTCACGTTGATTTACATTTTAAGAACGGTTTGGGAAGTGAGAATAAGACTCATGTCTCAGTAACCCTTTGACCGATTTCAAATATTTCGACGGATTCGAAGTCAGCGTGTCAAATTACGTCTCAATCCGTTTAGAAAGGAATTTGAGTTTGGTTCTATAAGACCTTATGTTAGAATTTGCACCTCCACCCCCACTCGGAATTTTGACCGATTTGCTTCAAAAGTACTTCCTAAGATTTTTCTCGGCGAGATCTTTGGAATGAGTCATTAATAAATAACATCGGTTCATAAATACAAAAATAGTTCGTGGTCAAACAACCACACATACAAAATCTGACGCTAATTATACGGATTTTAAATGCTAGTGACCTGAAACGACGCATATATATGTCACAGAGCAAATAGCTAATTAATTCAATTTTTAATACTTAAAATTTATTTTCTGATGAACTTCAAAAGTTCTAGTCATAACTCGTGCCATTCAATTTTGAAGAAAGTAGTCAAAAAATATTTGACTCAAATTGAGACTTGACGTAACCTTCCTGTTTCTTCGACATTACGTATATACAGGGTAGCTGGTTGTATTTTACTCAGCGCGTTAATGAAAGATTCTGAAAAAACGAGTGGTTATTTCTAGAAACGATACAAATAAAAGTTGTTGTGCAACTCTAGAGACGTCGAATGAATGCATTTTGATTTAAATCCTATCAAAACTATGTGAGCAGTAGCTAGTGGGAGAAATAGTGATAATCTGGCTTTTTTCCAATCAATTAAAATTTTCCTATTGCATAGTGTATCAATTCAGATTTGCTTGATTTAAATCTATAGTTATAGACAATGTCATAAATTTTTGCAAACTCAACCAGAGCAAAGGAAATGTGAGATTGCCAAAAGATTAGACATACTTTAGTTGTTAAAATAGAGCATGTGACCATTCTTGGAAACATAGTGGCAACTTTATAAAAATTTACAAGTCGGAAATAAAAGTTCTCCTGCCAATTGTTGACGAAACTCATAGCATATACTCACCAGACTGAGTGCAACCAGATGCAAAAATTATGGATAATGGTGATAAAGGGTGAGTGCATATTTGAGACAATCATTAAGAAGAAAACATTCTTTTTAAATTGCAGTGACCGAGGGCCAGTGGGTGAGAAAGGAGACTTGGGACCCAAGGTATTTTTAGTATGCTAATTGAAAGAGTTATTGCTAAAGCTATGTATATTGAATTAGGGGGATAAAGGTCAGATAACTAAATGAAAAGAGAGATAAAAGAAAACTAATGAAATGAGATGATTATCAGGAGTTGGTGGAAATGTGGGAGAGCCGGGTTTAGAAGGAGTGGAAGGTGAGAATTATATGAGAATAAGAGAGAGAAAAGTTTTAACTAATATTTTGACTTTTATTCACATTTTATTTATAAATAGGTCCAAAGGGAAATCCAGGTACATATTTAAAGAATTTCTACATTATTAACAGTGATTGTAACAATTCCAAAGCTTTGATAAATAGTATGTACTAAATCAACACCACAATACTTGACAATCATTTCACTATCCTTCTCAATGAAAGCTTTTTTCAGCAACTCAACATCAAAATCTTCTATAGTAGCTACCATTATAAATCTATTTAGTTTTTCTAGTTTAGCAAATGAACTGAATCCCTCAGGTGGAATGGTGACGTTTAATAGTTCTAATTTTTCTAACCCGCTAAATATTTCTAAGACTATTGAAAAGTCTGAAGGAAGAGAGCAATCTTTAATCTCCAATTCTTTTACATGACTTATGATACTTCTAAACTTACGTAGTAACGATGGACTGTTAGAGAAAAGAAAATCATAACTATTTTTTAAAAACTCATCACTAACCTCAATGCTCACACCTTTTCTTTTCCACTCAAAGGACCTGCAAATCTTGTCTATCCACTCATTATCTCTACAACTTTTCCAATGAAAATAACTCATTCCTCTCAACTCTTCATTCTCGACAAACCTTCCACTAAATTGAACATCATCTAAATACAGTCCCTCAATTCTTTCTTGCCACTCACTCAATCTTTTAGCCAATAATTCAAAATTGAGAGAGCACTTGTAGAAATAAAGACCATATCTCTTATGAGGCTTCAATTCCAGCAGCTCAAACTCCTCACTAATAAAGTACAACTTCCTATAATTCATCTCAATCTCAACCCTACAAGAAAACTGAAACAAACTCTGACTCTCATCAGTCCTGAAGAAAAAAGGAATGTCACTCCGCCATAACTCAATCTTTTCCAATTGAGGCAACACGACGATCAATTCATTCAAATCACCTACAAATTTAACATTATTAAACTTAATCTCCTTCAATTTGACATACCTAGCCAATGAAGTCAACTCTGAATAAGCGAGAGTCCGGTCATTAATTTCTAGTTGCAAAAGTTTCTCAGGATTTACAGGCTTCTTTGCTTCCATTTTAATTCCATTTATAGTCACTTTTATTAAACCACTATCTCTAATAGAGCTAACTCCAGTAAACTTTGTCGCATCACTATTGAAAGCCTCCACAAGTTCTTCTTCGCCAATTTCTTCTACAGGCGTTGATATCATTTTAAACCATTTAAGATGAGGCAACTGTGCAAAAGAATCAAATCCCTCTGTTGGGATTTTGACATCAGTCAACTCCAAACCTTTCAAATTACTTAACCCATTCAAATGTATCGGGAAATCAGAAGGAAGAGAGATGTCTCTAATCTCCAACGTCTCTAATTGACTCAGCTTGTACAAATATCTCTCCATCATCAACACATTGTTGCAGTCAAAACGACCCCAATATAATCTAAAATATTGACCACCAATCTTAATCTTCACTTCTGTCCCCCACTCAAAAGCCTCAAGAATCTGATCAAGATAGTAATACACTTCATCATAACTAGACTTGAGAGAATATTCAAACCATTGCAATTTGAAACTATTTAATGCATTTTTGACATGCCCGCAGAAATAGACACCAGTCATAAGTAAGCTGACTAGTCTTCCTCCAGTGCTGTTGATAGTCTTGACAAAATCGTTGTAGTCAATTGAGCAATTGACAATGATCAACCCAAATTGTTTTAGTGCAGGCACTCTACTTACTTCTTTGATGGAAGTGATTATAAAGTGTCTGATCTTATAAATAATATATTCTACAGATACTTCCACTCGACAAGAAAAGTCAAACAAACCCTGACCATGTTCACTTCTAAAGTGGATTACATTGTTCAAATTCATTTCAGAAGACAAAACAATTCTCTTCAACTTGGGAAGAATAATCAACTCCTCAGTGTCATCTTCAACAATAACATAAAAAAATTCAATCTCCTCCAAATTGACACAAGACTTAAGACACTCAACCAAAGTAGACAATTTCACTCTCGCATTTCTAAGCTCAAACTTCAATAGTTTTTCTGGATTTGGAAAACGAAGGCCTGACCATTGTGATGTACTCGTAAAGGAGTAGAAAGTTCCGTCGTCAGACAATCGTTCCTCATCATATAGCCATCTACTTTCAAACCCACTCTCACTTTCTTCGTAGTTCACTGGCCAATCAGTACGGACTCTATATTTCCAAACTCTTTTCTCTTGATCATAATTGAGTCCAACGACTCTCTTTCCTTCCACCTGCAACAATACACTCTCAACTCCTACAATATTTTTCATGTCCCAATCTACAGTTCTGTTTCTCTTCCTAAAAAATATTATCTCCTTTTCATCACTACAACCCCGTGGCTCAACACAAGAGTAATACTTGACAAGTGGCAGATGAATTTGTTTAACCAGTGAACCAGTGAAATTGACATTTTCCAATCTGATGTCAACCAACTGCTCACAAAATTGAAGAGCACTAATGAGAGAAAAGTCGAGCTTCACATTTGACAAGTTCAAAACTTTGATAACTGGCTTGTAGTTTAATATTTGCTTCAAAGAAACTAAACTGTTGCTGCAGTGTAGATAGCCACTCTTCAATTTATCGTAGTCAATTTGATTAGCAAGGCAAAATTGTTTCAATTCCTCTTCAATCATCCTCTTCATTTCTGGTGACTCATTTTCAACACTTTCAAATTTCTCAGCCACTTGTTCATTGTCAGTTGCTTTCAAGCCTTCCAATAATTTAAGATAATTGTCATCAGTTAGAATTGGTCTAATTACTTCATAGAGAGACAGAGCTTTCTTCAAATCAGTTTCATTTGCTTCCTGTGTATTAATAAATGAGTCATAAAATCTTAACACTTTAGACAGTACAGTGGACTCTCTCTATAACGTAGAAATCTCAGTCTCCCAGCAAATTCCCTATCTTAATACATTGCGCTCATTCTTTATAACGGATTTGTCTATAGCAAAAACCTGCCTATAACTATTTGACGACATTTTATGAAAAATTACTCTGTCTATAACATAAATTGACTCAAAATGCCACATTCCCTTATATATTTCTTACCGTTTATGACAAACTTTCTCCAATATTTAAAATCTTTCGAACCTTTCTTGTGTCTGAAAACTTTACTTTGAGCACCATATTAAGCATATCATACATAACATATTGGGCTTCGCACGTATCTCCCAAAATGCATGTTAAAAATTGTGTTGTTACTTTTATTCTTTCGTCCGAAGGGTTTATAGCAGTGTATTAGACTACAATCTATG
>VCNE01005970.1:0-10933 GCA_009869805.1 Oncopodura yosiiana
TGTACAACAAGTTCATAACATCACACACATGACATTTAATATATGTATACCATACGACACAAAACATGAAAATTGGATCGGATGGAATGTTGAATGTGTATTATCTTACAATGATGATAGCGGAAACGAATAATAGAGTCGTTGTCACTTCTTCACGTTTGAAGACAAAAAGAAAAATTAAAAAAGAAAAAATACACCAACAACAACACTTTTTCTACACGTCGTCTTTTTTATAAACTTATTGTTTTTTAAGAGTCACTTCTTGTGTCACTTGTTCACCATTTGGTTCATTTTTTGTCAGTTACATTTCAACGACACTCTTTCTTCTTCAGTACTACAAAACTCATTGTCATTTCTCATTATCACCAACAATAATGTTCATAGTCACATTTTAATCGTCCTTTACCGACCAACATTGTTGTAAATTCCAAAAATTAGCACATAACTAGCACATGATGAAATTAATGCAAGTAATTGGCCCATAGAATAATAATAAAGGTGGTTCTCTGTTCTCCACGTGTGAACAGCTGGCTCTGGAGAAATGGTGATAATAAATTCCTGGAGGCTTTGTCTTCTTTTGCCGCTCTTACGAAACCTAATATTTATAAAATGGAGTTACTTATGTAATGTATAAAGAGAGTTCATAAAATCATAAAGTGAATATAAACATTATACATTATTTATAACATAATTTCTTAAGTTGGTAACTTACTAAACTATAAAGTCCATTTTCATTACTGCTTACTTTTTTGCTCATTGCTCACTGGCCCCAAAAATGTCATTGGTGAGCACATCAAATTCTAAGTGAACAGAAGAAATGTTTGTATTTTTTTTAAAATTTAAATTATGAACTTTACTGAATATTTATTGACATACCTTTTTCAAGTTAAATTTCACATCATCATTGCTATGTCTTTTTGTCCATAAGTAGCTCAAATGAAAACAAACTTTGTAAATTTAATTAAGAAAATTAGTGGTGACCAATGAAATTGCCACAAATTTTCACTTATCACGTCACATTCTTCTTATCTCCATCTGTATCAACCAGAGAAACAAGAAATAAATTACCATTATTACTACCTCATAAAGTGTTTTTACTAATGCACACTTTATATTAAAATATTAACAAATTCGTCAACTGACCCGAGAAAGAAAGTGTGATAAACGGTATATAATATATTGATGTCTTCTACTATTATTAGATGATGGTGATAATGCAAAGTGTTTTGTGTTCTAGTACTAGTGAAGAAGAAGGAATTGGTTTACTAATAATAAGAGCCATTGTGAATTGCTTATATTATTAGTATATCTTTATGTCTGAGTTCTATTTTACTTTCTCCACTTTCTCTCTTCTCGTATATTATTATTATTATATTTAGGCTCTTCTACTACAGTGTTGGTGGAGTATAATATACTTTTTTTGGATGGTGGTGGCCTTATAACTTTGTACTTGTACTACTCATCAGTACAGACGAATATAATAATATCTTTAGTATTTCTGAGAGAGAGAGTTCCAGCCTTAGTTCCAATCCAATGTTATGTTGTTCCATGCATATAGAGAAAAGCGCCAGAGCAGCAAAGCCAACAGAGAGTTGATAGTAAATATAGTAAAAAGTTTTTAGTAAAGGAATCGCAAAGTGTACAATACTGGAGAAGTATGTATATATATATGCTGTAGAGCTGCTATGCTGCTGGAGAGAGAGAGAGAACAGAATACAGAGAGAGAAAGTGGAGGAGAAAATATGTAGAAAGTGGGATTCGATTTGCGGAATTTTCTTAAAAGAGTCTTGAGTGAAGGTATAGATGTCACTGGAAAACTGGACTTTCTCCTGGATAGAGAAAGAGAGAGAAAAGACCCGGGTTGTATTGTAGAAAGAGATTCCAGCTGCTACTATATACTTCAGAATGTTGAGAATGAGAATCAATTTATTATAGCTCATAATGTAGTAATGCTATAGTAAGTAGAAATTCGCTATTGATGCTTTTTTATGTATAGAAGAGAGAAAGTGTTAGACATTTTTTTATACTCTAGAGTTGAACTCTACAGTAGTAAAAACTTAAGAAAAGAGAACCGAAAAAAACTCGAAAGTGAGTGTGAGAGAAAGACTCCCACACAGAGAGACAGAATAGTTTACAACTTTGCAAGAAGTAAAAGAACAAGGAGCTAAAGGGTCTTGTACACATTTGACAAGATGTTCATATGTCAACTTTGAGAAAGAGGTCATTTGTAGAACAAGATGCACTTGTCAAACACTTGTATAGTGCTAAATGGTAAAGAAATAGAAAAGAAAGGAATCTCATAAAACAATTGTATGAAGGTGCTCAATTTATCTAGCATGTCAAAAACTCTCAAAGGAGTCTCAAAGGTTAATGATTAACTTATTATATCAAAATAGTTTTCTTATGGCCAATTGACTCTTGAGTGTACTTTTTCTAAGATGAGAAGAAAATAGTTTTGAACTTGTAGAATTTCTTTTTCTGGAAAAGAATTTCTTCAAATAAAGTAAATAATTTCATAGGCCACTATATTAAGTATGTAGGTACATTATAGAAAAGAATCAGTGATTACATTGAATTCTATGCAATAATTCATTTGCTTTTTTTATTCATAACAGAATAGAGAAAAGAGAACGCACACAGAGAAAAAGAAAAATGAGGTAGAAAAAATTCTCAATTTTGTATATGAAAGTGAAAGCAAGGGGAAAAAGCGAAGCATATTGTATTTATATTTTGCATTGTATTTTTTGTATTGCATGAAACGCGTTTGAGCATGCGATAATTTCACCATGAATTATGACAATGCTACCACTAGCTGCGTCTCACTCCATAAATTATTCCCACAGAGCTATTATCTCCAACACCTATACTATACTTATATGTACAAACGCCCTTTTTCATACTAATCCACATTATTATTGTTGCTCATTAATTGCATTTGTTGTTGTTAGAGTAGTACAAAATTGGCATGAAAAATTCACAGAGTCATCTTTGGAATTTTGTTTGTGTCCAAAGTGAAAGGCCCACCCATGCTATTTAGAAATGAATAGAAATTTTGTAAAGGAGTGAAGAAGAATGAAGAAAAGCTTTCTTTCCTATCCTTTTAGTATTCCGCACTCCTACATTTTCTCTTATGCTTTATTATAAGCTTTTAGACTCTCTCTCTTTCTCTTCGTCTCGTCTTTAACTTGACTATTGATGTAGTAGTGAGACTCTAACACTCTGTACTTTCACAGACTCACAAAGATTCTAAAGAAAAGAAAGTCTTGTCTGTGTGAAAGAAGGCGCATTTTTGTGTCCTATTTTGCCTTTGCTTTTCACTATACCATCTTGATCCTTTTTGGCTAGAGAAAAGAAAGAGTTGTATATATAATGCTACGCTACTTTGCCCTAATACATTTTGTGGTAGAGTCATGTCATGAGTTGAGTAGTAGTTTATACTGTCATGTCATCCGGTTGACAAAAGCTAGAAAAGGAAAAGTATATAGGAGGAGAAAAAGAGTGTGGAAGAAAAGTGCATATTATAGAAATCGATACAATTTTCTCAAACATGAGTGTGTGTGGATAAACAGGAGTATAGTGTATGTATATATGTAGAAGTCTTCTGGAACTGAGTGAGAGTATCATATGAATACATTATATCAACCATAGTATAGAATATTGGCAACCGACACCACATGTATTTGTGAATTTCACTTCCAGCTTGTTCTCTCTGCAACTATATACTGGAGAAAGAGAGAGAGACATGAGCAGAATGGTGAAAGTAGAGAAAACATCGGCTTATAAACTATCAATCTACCAAGTTTCTCTTGTCATTCATTTTTGAGTTGTTGGCAGAAGACAAGAAGTAGTGAGAGTGAGAGAAAACCGTCCAAGAAAAAATGAATCCAATTTTTCAAAAAAGAATTCGTGCTCCACCTCAATCAATGGTTCAACCTCTATCACGTAAAAGTTTTGAGTTTGGTATACGAGTGCATGCAATTTAGAATTTTTTTTAAACAAAATGTATAAAAGTCTATAATATTGTTGTTTCACATTATTTTTTATAGAAAGCAGATCATCTAAAGAATCTGATGATGGTGACAATAATTCAGACAACACTCCAGACTCTACTACAACAACAATTCAAAATTCAAGCAATAGAGCTAAATCTCCTGTAAACATAAAACAATATTCTGGTGACTTTGTCACATCTAGTGTGGTCAACAATTCAACTGTTGTTCGTAACAAAATTCCTACATCAAACGTAACAGCCGCTGAAGCAGCCTTTGCTCAAAGATTATTAGCATCAAAACAAAACTTATTGGCTCAAGTGTCCTTAACACCAACAGAGAATCGACAACGTCAACAATCATCAGCATTTAAAAAAAGATCAAAATCTCATCAATCCCAAACTTCGTTTTGCTCTACATCTCCATTAATGTCTAATACAGAATTTCATATAACAACGTCATCGCCAAAATTGTCAACAAAATCAATATCAATAGCATCAGGATCTAATAATGAAATGAATCTAATAGATATTGAAGATGATTTAGATTCTCCATCTTCATCAGCATTAGAAAAGAGATATGAACAACAAGAATTTGAACAACTTGCAGAAATGAGACGACGACAATATCATTCTCAGCATTCTAAAGATTCAAAAGACTTGATGATGAAAACTATTGATGTGAAAACATGGAAAGAATTAAAAATGGCTGTTGTTGGATCAAATGGTCATTTATTAGATGGATGGTTAGGCCAAGGATTTTCATTTGATCAGAATATTCCATATGGCATCGTGCAAAAGAAGGTAGATACTCAATTAATTATACATTTGTTGACTTTAGTACTCTAGAATGATGAGCGTGACGCAATATTGTTTTTATTGATTTAATATCATATGTCTAGAAAGGATAATTTACATAATAGACTCAAATTATATTAATGGGCTAATCAATATTTCTTTTTCTATCTGACTAATTATTTTATCATATATATATATATAGGGTGGCTCATGTGGAATTTTGGCAGCAGTTCAAGCTTTATTACTACGAAATTTGATGTTCAATTCACATTATTGTGAGCCTGGGTTATTACCTATTAAAGAAGAATTTATTACAAGTTCTACATCAAATACAACAATCCTTGCTAAAAGAGATGTTGCACTTGCTGGTGCTATTGTAGAAATTCTTTGGAAATGTAAAGCTACAGCAGAGGAAAGAAGACTTGCAGGATTAGCATTAAATAAAGATACTAGTAATCCTGAAGGTGAAGTTGTTGTTGGATTATCTAATATGAGTGTAGGATCAGATGTTAGAATATTTAAAAGTTTAAGTTCACTTCAAGACTATGTTAGTCAACAACTACATTGTAATAGAATTGATAGTTTGAGTCTAATGTACTCTTGTGTTCTAACAAGAGGATTTGATATGATACAAGATGATATGGATTTTCCTACAACACTACTTGGAGCTCATGGTTATTGTTCACAAGAATTGGTCAATCTGTTAGTTCATGGGAAAGCTATTTCTAATACTTTTGATGATCAAATTCTACTTGGAGACAAAATACTCAAAGGAATAGAGGCAACGGCTGAAATTGGCTTTTTGTCTCTATTTGAACATTACGACTCATGTCAGGTATATTCATTATTTATTTACTCTAAAGGTTGCACACACAGTTATATACTCTTCTAGATTAAATTGAATTGAATATTTTGTTATTGCCTAGTCTAAACTGTCTATATTGTGTCTACCTTGTTTTTTATTTGTATGTAGATTGGCTCATATCTCAAAAGGCCCAACTCTCCTATTTGGATTGTATGTAGTGAAAGTCATTTTTCTGTGTTATTTAGGTAAGTGAATAAATCATTGGACAAGATTTTAGTTTTTATACTATATAGATAGATGATATATATGTTTGTTTTTGTTTATATATACATGTACAGTGATGACATGAGACTTGTAACTGACCCTGATGGAAACTATCAATTTGACTTATTTTACTATGATGGTCTAGCACGACAGAAAAATATTATTAAATTAACTATTGACTATCCTGAAAACGAATTATTATTACAAGATGGTCCAAACAAAACTATCAATAATAATAATAATACTGCTAATAATGACTGTGATGATGAAGAAGAGGATTTGATTCCTCCATTAGAGAAAACAATACGCACTAAATGGAAAGGTTGTAGAATCAATTGGAATGGTTCAGAACCAATTCTCTAACTTATACAATGTAAATATATGAGCTCTATATATATAAAAAACGTGTGTGTATAATGTACTTTTAGAAGAGTGATAGATAAAGCAAAAAGTCAACATCATGTATCAATTTCATGTGTATGTCACTCCTTTATATGTTTACTTTGTCAACTTATGTACTATTCTATTAGCTATATATTAACAAAAGGGAATATTGTCAACTACTGACGAAGTGTTCTGAAGTTTTTTAACCGAGTTTTGAATTGAAAGAATCAGAAAAAAATTTACATTCTTCTAGAATTGCAATATTTATATTGTCTTTGAAACACTCCAGTTAAAAAACCTGACGCTCGCTCTTCTTGTCAGAAATCTGCTCATTATAATTTTTCATCGCATTCAGTTGAATAGAGATTTGACAATATATCCTTACGATTAGTATTATTAGCTTTAATTCTGTTAAATTACTTTTGCAAATATAATGCTGCTTTCTTTTGACATTTGTCACACCATATAACACATTATAGCTAATTTCCCATTCCTAAATCAATAAAGAGACTATTAAATATATTATGACTACTATATGTAGGTATAACAATACAAAAGTAGTTTGTTCTAGTTTCATAATAGTTTTTTCTTTTAGAAGGTCATCATTATTATCACATCAAAATCAACATTTTGTGTCACCCTATATGAAATGTAAAATAAGGTCAGCCTTATTATAAAACATAACCAACTATATGATAGAGCAAAATTCAATAAATATTCAATATTGATCTCAGCATGAAATATTAAGTGTTCACACTATAGTAGTTTTTAAGTTTTGAATGTTTGTATGTAATAAATTATACACATGTTAAACAAGAACATTTCGGAAACTATATATATATTGTTAGTGCATATTGCACTTTTTATATACATAAACTGACGTATATAGACTTTGTACTTTATGAAATAATGATTTAGTTGAGTGTAGACAGCATTAGCACTAACATGACCTTTAAAACGTTAAGAACATTAGACATTACACAACCAACATGTTTACATTTCCAAGAAAAAAGAAGAATATATATTGAGACTATATAATATGAATTGCCAGCTGAAGAAACATGAGAGACAGAAAAGTTTTGGCTGCTTTGTAATTTTATACTAAAACAGGGGAGCTTGTCTTGTCTTTCTTGGTCCAAAAACTCAAGATGTTAAAAACTATGAACAACAAGTCATAAGTTATAAGCCCACGGGATTTCCTGCTTGTACTTATACCTAAAAATCTTTCTTCTTATTTACAGGCATATGTTACACAGTAACAAGATTACGATGGACCCAAAAAATCCTAAAATAATACTTGTATACCAAAGCTTTCAATATATATATAGTAATATGGATATTTATGAGCTTAAAAATGTCAGAACGGATGATGAGTTGAAGAGGAGAGTGAGAAGAAGAAACGAAATGATGATAAAAACAGTTCAAGAAGGGATTTTTGTGACTTGACTTGACATTCATATTTTAAGTCTTGAGAGTTTTATCTCATCTTAACACTATAGTACTTCATAATATATATTATTCTCTCTTCAAAACGACTTTTAGTAGCTCATTATACTCTTGAGAGACATATAAAACAGTAGAGTCTATTTTCACCAAAAGTGCATTTATTTTAAAAGCTCTGCTGCATCTTCTCAAACCAAGATATATAATTTGTGAGTGACAGCTTTTTGACACTTTGCCCAAAGTTTCTGCGAATTTACTTTTCAAGATTTGTAAGTGCTTTTGAACTTTTGATGTACCGTTACTGCTACTAACTTTTGTGGCGTGGCGAATGTTGTTTATTACTTCAGTCAGTTCATTGGAGGCCACCAGATATATATTTTTTGGCCTTAGCCATTTTGCTGTTGTTGTAAAGAGTAGTAGCAAGTGACGACAAAAGTATTCAGAAATAACCAGATCATATACATATAAACTCACGTCATGTCTACACATTAATACTTATAGAGAGAGAAGGAAGACAAGAAGTTTAGTTGTTCATTTAGGCCATTCACATTTTCACACTTGAAGAAAAAACATTTAGTAGAAAAAAAAGCAACTGGAAATGTCTTCGAAACTAAAAGAAATTTGTATCTCAATTTTGGTGATTTTATCATGTTTTTGTAATTTTGGTCTCTCTGCTCCACAAGCACAGAGAAATACTGCAGCAGACTATTCTGTTACGTAAGATTACTCTATTAATTTTATTAATTCACATGTCTCACGTTGCCCATAACTCAATTTAATTATATAGACATTTGGACATTCGTGATGCTATTTTGTCACTGGTCAGTGTTCTTCGTGATCAAATGGACAAATTGGAAAGACATGAAGTTCGTGAAAGGCAACTTGGTGAGCAAGTGACACGCTCATTAGCTTCATTGGAACGAAGAGGTCGTGGAGAAGAGAAAAATATTGAGAATATGGCCGCTGAGCTTAGGAGAATTAATGAAACTGTTTTTAATTCAATGGACTCTTTGACTTCTTCTGTTAGCAGGGTACTTAAAAAATAATATTAATTTGTAAATTAATGAAATGCTATTAAATCAGAAATGAACTTTCTTTTATAGCAATTTAGTGAAAGAAGAATGGAGCATGAGACAACTAGAGGAGAGTTGAGTGACATTAAGAGAATCTTAGAAAATGACATATTGGTGAAAAATCTTGATAGGAAAGTTGATATTCTCACTGATAAAGTAAGAGAAAAGGTTGATTTCTTATAGTAAACATAATGTGTAATTTAATTAAATAAATAGATTACTCAAATCCGAGAATCAGGAGATGTAAACTCACAGAAATTTGATAGCCTAATGGAACTCTGGAAATCTACTTCTTCATCTTCTGGAGGAAATCATGATGTCAGTGAAAGTGTAATGCAAGAATTGGCTGAGATCAAAGAAGCAATTAGTCGTACTCAAGAAATTGAGACTCAATTATTATCATCTAAATTATCTAATCAAGGGGAAAATGAATGGCAAGCTGAAATGATTGAATCAATGGATTCTCAAAGAAAACAGTTGGCAGTTTTAGAAGAAGAAATTGGAAAAAGCTTTGAATCTTTTGGGAGATATGACTTCATCTGCATCAGGACTTCAAAGAGTATTATCACAATTAGAATCTGATACTCGAGTTGGCTTCCAAGCAATTGATACACAAGTTAATGCTATTCGTCAATCTAGTAGCGGAGAAATTGGTGGAACTTATAACGTTAGTCTGGGCGGAGATGTTGATGCTCAATTAATACGAGTTCAAGAAGTTATTAAAAGTGGACAAAAGCATTTAGGTGATCGAGTTAAAGAAGCTGAGTCAGTTATGGGACAAATGTATTCTAAAATGGAAAATGGATTTAAACATTTATCAACTGAGCTTAAAGGATTAGCTAATGTTGAAAGTGTTTTGCTAGACACTGGTGATAGCGTTTTGGATACTAAGAGAAGATTAGAATATGGTATTCAACAAATTATGGGTGAACTTAATCATCAATTGACTATTCATACTGGAAAACTTAATGATTCTTTGCAAGAGAGGTAATTTATTATTTATTATCTTTTGATTTCAATTAGTTGGCTGATTGGTGGTTGTAGCCACCAATCGGCCTTGGTCCAAAAATTTAGCACTGACATAATCGGAGGGGGCCCACCCTCCGACCCGAAAAGTTCCCCCATCCGAAATTAAAATTCATATCAATTGTGCTTTTACTAATTAATTAGTTTGTGCATGCGAAATTGTGCTAAGAATTTGAGACAATTTCATTAAGCATTATAGAGGGATTAAATATTAAGTCTAGACGTATTACGATTAGGTTGGCCAAAAAATAAATCTTTTGATGAAATAAATTTGTACAAAAAGGAATAGACTTAATAAGTGCTCTCATGCTAATTATAAGCACTTGTTGATCCCGACCTAAAAGTCAGGTCGAGATGCATATTGAAAATTTAAACTTGAACCTAGCTGTGAAGAGCCCTGTAAAAATTTCGACTTTCTGCACATACATTATAATAGTAGTCACTATAAATAGTTAACTTGAAAGACTTTAGCATTAGTTTGTAGAGAACAATTTTCTTTATTAGAATTTGCATTCAAAAGAGAAAAAAGGTAAAAGATTTTAGTCAAAATTAAAATTTTACAAATAATTAATTTATTGTTGTTTAATTAGATTTGATGGACTAGCTACAGCAGTTTTGGGCAACCAAAGTATAGCTCTCAAGAATTTAACCTCTCGCATGGTAAAAAATTAAATTTTAATAAAAAAACACTTTATTTTATTATATTACTAATTAATTAATATACAGGAAGAAGAAATTAGTCAAGTGTGGCGTCAAATTGGAATTCTATATCATCAAATGTCACGCTCAGCAAATTTATTGGATGAGATTCATAGTCAAACTTCTAAATATGTCAACAATAGTTTGGACACAATGAGTAGTATGGATGGCAAAGTTGGTCAAATTACAAATAGAATGGGAGAAGTTGATGACAACTTGAATTATCTACTTGGTCGTATGTCACTAGTTGTGCAAGAATTTAATATGATCAAAGGTGGTTTGGGTGATGCTCTATCAAGTTTGAAAGAGTCATTTTCAGAAATATCTGAAATTGAAGAAAAAGTATTGAAAAATCCTCCAAACAGTTCTGAAGTTGAGAGTAATAATTTGATAACTCCTACAGGAGAAGAAGAATAATAATGACTGCTGAATAAAATTCTTCTTCTAAACATA
>VCNE01005971.1:0-18510 GCA_009869805.1 Oncopodura yosiiana
CTCACAGTCAGTCAATCAAAACAAGTCAAGTGAATAAGTTTGTAAAAAACATACTTTGAGTGAGACCTTCTTCGGATTTTTTTATACTGTCTCTCAATTCAGATCTCTCTAAAATAAAATTTTCAACATGAATGCTCAAATATTAAGTGACAATAATAATGATGATGCAGACGTGGACAATATCATTGAGGAAAATGAGAGACAATATCAGGTAATCAATATTTGCAACCCTTTTCTTAGATACGTTATTAATAACTGATTTGGATTTGATTAACAGACTGAGATGATTGAAATGGCTATAGAAAGAAATGTTGTTATATGTCTTCCAACAGGAAGGTAATTTTCTTAATACCCCAATATTATTATGGTTTTAATATTTTACTTCAACAAAAAATTTTTTTATCAATTTTCTTCCTCTTTGTCTCTCTGAAGTGGAAAAACGTTTATAGCTCTTCATGTAATTAAATACTTCTTAGCGGATGCAATTAAACATGAGAAGAAAATATTCTTTCTGGCTAGTAGAGTTCATCTTGTACATCAGCAGGCTGAATATATTAGCAAAAGAATTTGTAACATGTCATTGGATGGAATGTTAAATCATGTCCAAGAAGTGACCTCAGAGCTGAATACAGATATTTGGACTGAAGAAGATTGGAAAAATGTTTTGTCAAATACCCATGTAAGATGTAATTAAATATATGATATATATATATGCACTTTCTTTTTTCTATTATATTCTTACAGATCCTTGTTATTAGCACTGAAATTTTTAAGCAAATACTATGCAGTGGCCTCATCAATTTTGATAGAATTAGTTTACTCATTTTAGACGAGTGTCATCATGCTGCCAAAGATGATCCAATGGCAAAAGTGAGAAAGAGACAACAGAGAGTAGTAACTTAAAATTAAAGATAATATACATTTTCTAATAATAATAATTACAACACAGGTAATGGAAGAATATGCTACACAATTTTATAAATCACCGGAATCTAGAACTAGTCTTCCACGATTTCTAGGAATGACTGCAACAGTAATTAATGGTGCTGCTCTTGATGAAAAGTCAATTGCTAAAGACATAAAAGAAACTGAAGAGAGATTTTGCAGTACTATTGTAACCGCTCCAAATTATGCTGAAGTTTTACAGTAAAAAAGCATAACTTTTTTAACTGTTTTTAAAAAGTAAATATCTGTATATCTTTCATAACAGGTACAGTACCCGTGCTAATGTAATCAAGATGAGTTACTCACTTCTGACTAATAGAAATCAAGCCTGGAATTCAAAAAAAATGTTACAACCATTATTAAACGCACTGAAAGTTTTAGACAAATGTAAACCAAATTATCCAAGAAAAAATTTACCAATTTATCATAGCACGTTTTATTCTTACCGTCAAAAATATGATAAACAAAAGCCATTTTATAAAGTACTCAAAACTATTTTAAATGATGTTGTAAAGATTTTTACTGAGCTTGGTATGTTTTTTTTCGCATTATATTTGCAATTTATAATCTCTCGTCTTCATGTTTTGTAAGGAATTCTCAATTTTTATCAGGTCCTTATTGTGGTAGAATTGCAGCCATCATTAAGAAATCTTTTATAATGTCACAACTTGTACTTGAAAGAGACAAAGACAAAAATAGTCATGTTGTATTGTTTTATGAATATATTGATACAGCTTTATCACATTTTCTATGTCACTGTGAATTTGCATTTGGTGATACATTGTCACAATCAGAAAAGATCAAATTATTTATTAGTGGAAAACTTGCAACTTTAATTGATATTCTTAAAAAATGGAAGTAAGTTTTAGTCTTTATGTACATGTTTTGTAATTTAATTTCGTATTAAATAATTAGACCGGAAATTGCTGGAAATGTCCCACCACGTGAATTGTGTGGCATAGTATTTGTTGAGGAAAGAATTACATCACAAGTCCTGCATTGGTATTTTGAGGTAATAGATTATTTTTTAAAAATAATAATGACATTAATTAATGCAGATCTTATTACTTTTTTAATAGGAACTTGGTCTTTATGCTAAAGAAGAATTTGACTTTTTATCAACAAATTTTATAACTGGATGTTCAACTGCTAGAACCAAATTCGATCCAGAACTTATTAGACAAACTTCTGTTGCACAAAATGAAATTTTAAAACATTTTAGAAAGAATAGATATAATTTACTATTTGCAACTTCAGTATTGGAAGAAGGACTTGACGTTCGTAATTGTAATTTAGGAATTCGATTTGATCAAATTACACATTATCCTTCTTATATTCAATCACTGGGAAGAGTTAGACAACAAGATGCAGATTTTTATATTTTATTTAATGAAGAAGATGAAAAGAAATATATGGGAAAGTTGAGAAAATTTGAAAACTATAACAAAGCTCAAGTTAATTATCTTCGTAAACGTTGTTTAGAAGTTAATAATGATTCTATTTCTGAAGCTCCATATGGAACACTTCCAGATTTTTCAACAACTAAAATTCCACTTCCTCAACCATTTTCTCCACCAGGAGCTAAAGGAAAAGTGACAATGGACACAGCAATACCACTTGTTCATAGATATTGTAGCACTTTACCTTGTGATTCTCTAGCGTTATTATTACCTTACTCTTGGTTTATTGAAGCTGGAAATGGATATAAAGCTTTTGTACAATTACCATCAAATTCTGTATTTGCAACAGATAGTAGAGTTGTCGAAGGAATAGTAATGCCACAAAATAAACTTGCAAAACAATCTGCTCATTTGGAAGCATGTAAACAATTATATTGGCTTGGTGGTTTAAATCAGTACATGCTTCCAGTAAAAGATTTATTACCAGAATCAATTAGTATTTTCGTACAAGAAATTGAAACTGAAATGGAAAAGACTTATCCTGGAATTGGAAATAAAATTGGTACAAGAAGTAGAACAAATTGGTTTCCTAAAAGACTTCCAGATATATTTACACTTTCTTCAATTGATACTTCAAAAGACTGTTTTTTATATGTGATACGATATTCACTAAAGACTACAACAGGAAAGACTGATGGTCAGAAATTATATCAGTTTTATGAAAAGAAATTCTTTTATGGTATTATAACACAACAATCATTAGATATGGTAAGGGAATATTTTTAATAAACCTACTGTTATGTTGTAAGTGAAAAGTATTAACTATAATTATAATGTTTAGGTTCCAGAATTTGAATTATATGGAAAATTTGGAGGAACTTATGGAATAATTACTGTCAAATTGGAACGTGTAGATCATAATAATAAATCTTTCCGTTTAACACCAGATGAAATATTATTATTACAAAGAATTCAAAATTCAATATTTACTAATATTGTTGGATTATCTTCTGATATGCATGTAAATGCGAAAACTATTCCATTTGTAATTGTGCCATTATTTATGAATTCTTATGGAAGTTTTGATATATACTGGAAACTTGGAACTATTTTGAATGAAATGACAACTGATCCATTTCATCTTAGACCACAACCTCTACAGAAGGACTTTATATTTAATCGTGAAAGATACAAAGATTCTATAATTGTTCCTTGGTATAGAATTAAAAATAGTTTAATTAACGTAAGACATCTACTGCAATATTCTTAAATATAACTGAATATATATAATTCAAAATGATAGTATTCTTCTTTTCATTATCTATATTATATATTATTTCAGATGTATTGTGTTGTGGAACTCAGCTCAAATACAGCCAAATCCCAGTTTCCTTGCAAAAATGAAGAAGTGATGTCATTTAAAGAATATATTAGACGAAACTACAACAATTTGAATGTCGTTCATGAAGATATTTCTTTATTGAAAGCTAAAGAAATTGGGAAACAATTAAATTTTCTAACTATTAAAGTAAAAGAAGATGCTCAACAAGGAGAGAAAAGAGAACTAGATGAGCTTATACCTGAACTGACATTTCTTCATCCACTCCCAGCACCATTATTTATTCAAGCCAAGCTTTTGCCTTCAACAATTCATAGAATGTATCGTCTTCTTTTAGCAAAAGAAATTCGATTATCAATTGCCAATTATTTTGACTGGAATAATGCAAAAGATGATAGTAGAGTAAATAAAATGTACCCCGATACTATTACTGGTAAGATTATAACTACAAATTATCAGAATTTCATTCCTAATTTAATTCATGTTACATAATATGTATTTTTTAAACAGGACGAAACAAAATATCAGACATGATCAATAATAATGATAGTGACGATGAAAAATTATCTGTTCCTTATAAGAAAATAAAACTAGAAAAATTATCATCAAGCAACAACAACATGAACCAAATAATAGCGTCAAGTCCAACTCTACAACTAGAACGTATAAATCCTAATTTAATTAGACCTGATTTAGCTCATAGTTTTGGAAAGAAATTAAGAGATCCAACATGTATGAAAACAATTCCTTCTCCTACTTTGAATAGTATTTACAAGAATGAAGACTGGATGAATATGATAAATATAAATTCAATTAAATTTAAAAGTTTAGATTTTAAACCAGATTTAAATACTATACATGGACCATCAGATTTTGAAATTATGGAAGCAATGTCTTTAGCAAATTCTAATGATCATTTAAGCTTGGAAAGATTAGAAATTATTGGAGATGCTGTTTTAAAATATTATACATCTCTACATATTTATTTTCATTTTCCAAAAAGTACTGAAGGACAAATGACAGAAGCAAGAAGTAGACTAGTATCAAATGCATATTTATATATGCTTGGACGTAAGAAAAATCTTGGTTCTTATTTAGCTGGTGGAATATTTAATCCACGTACATCATTCTTGTCACCTGGTTATGAAATTCCATCTCGTCTATCTCAATTTGCAATTAGTAATGATACTAATATGGATATTTTCAAGACATTTCCAATTAATGAATTGGATAATATGAATGAAAAACAATTAGAATTATGGGCTGTACAAGAATTTGAAAAACAAAAAGGAAAAGTTTCTAAAACACCAGAAAATACAAGTTATTCTCATAGTAGAATTCATGAAAAAAGTATTGCAGATTGTGTGGAAGCTTTTATTGGTTGCTATTTTATTTATGGAGGAGGAATTTTAGGAGCATTAAGATTTATGGATTGGTTAGGAATAAAAGGTCCAACAGATAATGGAGGACAACCATGTAAATATGGTCACATTCCATTTACACCAAAAAGTTCTTCTTCTACAACTTCTACTACTATTACTCAGACTGTTGAAAGATTTATTCCTTATTTATCAGAATTGGAAACATTAATTTCATACAAGTAAGTCAAGAAAACCATATGTTGATTTCTCTTTTTGTTTTTTATTTCATATTGTGTAATATACTTAGGTTTCAAAACAAATTGTTAGTCTTGGAAGCATTTACTTATCCTGATTATGTCAGAAATAAAATTACAGGATGTTATCAACGCTTAGAATATCTTGGAGATGCTGTACTTGATTTTCTTATAGCAAATCATATTTTTAATGAAAATCCTACAAAAAATCCTGGAGAATTAAGTGATTTAAAACAATCATTAGTTAATAATTTCACTTTGGCATCATTAGCCATTCGTTTAAATCTACAAAATTATTTACTATTTTCATCTAAAAAGATACAAGATGCAATTGATCAATTTTCTAGATTTCAACATGAGAATAATCATCAAATAACTGGTCATTGGCCATTAAAAGAAACTAAAAAAGATATAACAAAAAATTCATCTGATGTTGTTATTGCTGAAAATATTGATGTCCCTAAATTGTTGGGTGATATATTTGAGTCTCTTGTTGGTGCAATATTTGTTGACAGTGGGCTTTCATTAGATACAACATGGAAAGTCATTTACAGATTGATGAAGTATCAGATAGGTAAGTATAAGCAAAGCACAGTAAAATGAGTTTACAACAAATCTATAAATAATTAATTAATTTTTTTCAATATTTTACTTCATAAAGATTTATTCACAAAAAATGTTCCTAAGAATATTGTAAGACAATTGTATGAGTCATATGGAGATCAAGTCAAAATTTCTTCTGAAAAGAATTCTGCCACAAACAAAGTTATTGTTCAAATTAAAATTGGACGACATGGAACATTTTATGGAAAAGGAGTAAATAAGAAATTAGCAAAACATGCTGCTGCTCAATGGGCTTTAATAAAATTAAAGAAAATTTAGAATTTTATAAATAAGAGCTTTAAAAATGTTAAAAAAATTATAGATGTAATTTTAAAGTTTTAATTAAATAATAAAGAAAAGTTTTTTTTATATCTGGAATTTGCATGTTACATTTGCTCTATCTAGTTTATAAAAGAAATTGCATGAAGCTTTTCATGAAAGACGTTCAATTCAACGTTTTGCTTGTTGAGACCAAAAAAGACCCGCCATAGTAAAAAGAACGAGGGAATTGAATTGTTCTCTTGTTGTGTTTCTTCTGCTGTCGGCTGTCAGAAAATTCTTCATAATTATTTCGTAATTTTTTATTCAGTGAACACAAAACAATTATATATTTTGTCAAAAAGTGTGTACTGTACTGTGAAATTACACAATGGATTACAATTTAACTGCTGGAGGTGTCAATGTAAGTAGTTCTTTATTTTTCAAAATATAATGAATGAATCAATGTTTTAAATACGTATAATTAATTAGTTTCTAATTCCTGTATTTTCGTAATAAATAGGCACTGATGAGAGGAGTTGAAGTGGACAAGCCTATATTTCAGATTCTTGTAAGTTGTAAAAACAAAGTAATAGGTAGACATATATTTTAAGTGATTCTTTTTGTTATCCAATCCACAACAGGGATTCAAGAAAATTGCTGGCCAAGGTGGTAATGATCGTTTCCGTCTTAACATTTCCGATGGTCGTCATTCTCATACTTTTGCAATGTTGGCAACTCAACTCAATTCAATGATTCCAGAGGGTAAACTGGACAATAATTGTGTTATTCAAGTTGACAAATTAATTTCAAACAATGTCAATGACAAGTAAGTTTGAGCATAAATATTATTACTTACTATACAGCATTTTCTTAATTTTAATATATGTTTTATTATTTTTAGGAGAGTTTTAATCTTCTTGGAACTAACTGTGATAGCTAAAGGTACAGATGTTGCTTGCAAATTGGGAAATCCTCAACAATGGACTGAGCAAGCAACAGGAACAGTAGCACCATCACATATTAAACAAGAGCCATCATCAGGAAATAGTGTTAAATCAACAACAAATGGATCAAGTAATGCATTGCCCTCTCCTGTTTCAATGTCTGTTACAAGTGGATCTTATAAACCGTTCCTTGCACCAAAAAGTCCATTTGGATCTTCAACTGGAGGAGGTGGTGGTGGTGGAGGAGGAGCAATAACTGCACATGGACCTGTAATGCCTATTCGAGATATTACACCTTATGGCAAGTAAGTCACTACATTATATAAAATTATTTATGCATATACTTATTATAATGTATTGTATTTATTTTTACTCATTAGCAAGTGCACTATTAAAGCAAGAGTCACCAGTAAAACAGATATTAAGAAGTGGTCAAATTCTAAAGGTGATGGAAAATTGTTCAGTATTGAATTATTGGATGAAACTGGACAAATCAGAATGACAGGATTTAATACAGCAGTTGATAATTTTTATGACATGATACAAGTAAGAAGATTTTTTTAATACATATTAATAATATAAATTATTAAATTGTTGTTTTCTTTTGTAAAAATGTTTTCTATTCTATAGCAAGATGGAATTTATTTGTTTTCTGGTTATAATGTGAAAACTGCTAATAAACAATATTCAACTCTTCCACATGATTATGAGATCCATTTCAATAATGATAGTAATGTCAGTCCATGTTCGGATGATAATAATGAAATTCCAATGCTTGAATACAATTTTGTTCCAATTAAAGATATCGCATCGAAAAATGCTAATGACTTTGTTGGTAAGTTAAGAAAAGAAAGAGTAGAAGAATAATTTATTTTTGTCTGAATATAATTTAATAATTTCTGAAATGATATATATAGATGTCATTGGGATTTGTAAATCTAAAGCAGAAGTTGGAAATGTCACAGTAAAAGCAAGTGGTAAAGTGTTGGTTAAACGGGAAATTTATTTGGTCGATGACAGTAATGCAGAGGTAAAAAAACAATGCCAGCCAGTATTAATAATTTAATAATGCAATTTTGAATTACTATCTCATTAGATTGCTCTAACATTATGGGGAAAAGTTGCAGAAGATTTTAATGATGATTCTCAACCAGTAATTGCTGCTAAAGGAGTTAGAATCTCGGATTTTCAAGGCAAAGGTTTAAGCCTTCTTCAATCATCAACATTTTCGGTAAAAAAAGAAAGATTTATTCAATACAATATTGAAAAAAAAATTATTTTGATTTTATTTATCAATTTGTTTATACTTATAGATCAACCCAGATATACCAGCAGCTCATAAACTACGTGGTTGGTTTGATAATGAAGGAAATAATGCGACTATAACAAGTCTTTCTGGAATCAAAGGTGGTACAGGTGGTAAGCAAAAAAAAAACAACTTTTGTTCTAATTTTATAATATTAAAAAACTAATTATGTATTGAAATATATAAATATCTTTTTATAGCTCCAGCACCTTGGAAAATGTTACGTGAAGTTGGAATGTCTGGAATTGATGATAAAGGAGAGTTCTTTATGAGCAAAGTAACAGTTATGCTGATCAAAAGGGAGAATGCACTTTATCGTTCATGTCCAGGACTTGAGTGCAAAAAGAAGGTAGCATTTATAATACTTTTTATTAATAATAATAAATGTTTATTCTTCATGTTAAAGTTGTACTTATATATTGTTATTATTAGTTGGTCGATAACCAGGATGGAACTTATCGTTGTGAAAAATGTCAAAAGAGTTATTCAGAATGTAAATGGAGATTCTTGTTGCAAGTTAATTTTGCAGATGCTTCTGGATTTTTTTGGGCTACTTGTTTTGATGAGACTGCTGAAGTTCTTATGCGACACAAATCTGATGAAGTAGGACAATTTATCTCTGAAGCTGCTAGTGATGGAGAAAATAATATTGATCCACTTGATGCAATTATTAAAGACGCAGTCTTCAAACAATATATTGCCAAGTTCAGATGTAAAATGGAAAACTACAATGTTAGTAAAAAAAATTATTTATATTTATAAGTGCATGCATTTCTGTTTAACTTGAATTTATTTATTTGTTTTTTAATAATTTTTTCTATATAGAATGAAAATCGAAAGAAAGTTACTGTTCTTGACCTTCAGCCTATCAACTTTGCAGAATATAGCAAGAAACTATATCAGGAAATGAAGGAACTTCCTAATTTCTAAAAAAGTAATAATCGTGAAATATTAGTCTAAGAGAGAGGTATTCAATTCGAAAATTCGGTGATCTATTTGTATCTGTTTTTTGTGAAATGCTACAGCACTTTTTTCTTATATAAGTAATAGAAATGTATTTATGTCAGAGGAAGGAACAATTCAATTTTTAAGTAATTATAATATGCAATTTTCTCCAGTAAAATTCATAATTGTCAAATATTTCAATAATAAAAATATTCAGAATTAATGTAACAAGTATATAATTTATATGTATGATTTATTTCTTAGATAATATTCTTGTGCATATTTAATGGTATCTTTTAAATAATAAAGTAAATATGAAATAGTTTAACAAATAATACTGACTGTTGTTTCTCACAATAACATTGATTTTAAGTAGTTTAGTAGTTTTTTAAAGCATTCATTTAAAATCACAGTTATGTTATTTAAAGCTATTCTATGGTGTCTTAAATCTGTATCACACATTCAGTCATTTCTTAAGTAGAATGTACAACTACGACTATATTATGTTTTACGTATGGCATTTTTCATTTAGACCTAATGAAGTTAGAATTGCACCAACTCGTGAAACACTTCCGTTGTTGTAAGTATCCATATCCTCTTTTTGTTGATTTGCGAATTTCACAAATATCTATAAAAGGCAAAAATCATTTTTAAAACATTTTTTTAAAAACTAAGTCAACTACTACTCACATCATCTAATGTAGTTTGAGATACAGAATACTCTTCAACAATTCCATTTTGTTTTAGATCATACATGAGACTAAATATTTCACTTAATCTAGTATTTTCTTGTGGAATTCTAAACTTGATTTGAGAACAATGTTGTTCTTCAACAACAGCAAATGGTTCTTCTTTTTTCATGACATTTAGAAATGACTCTTGTTCATCTTTCTTACATCTTGCTGTTAAAGTATAACCATTTCCAAATCTATAATTATATGATAGAAAAATTATATATTTAAGAATGACAACACACTATTGACACACTATTGACAATTCTGAGACCTGTTCTTTAGGTGCTGTAAACTTCCTATACACATAAATTTTCCATTAACCATAATGGCTATTTTGGTACAAAGTTGCTCACATTCCTGTAGAAATATTACATATTTTAATTAGTAAAGAGTATTTACACATTTGATTATTATATGATATTAACCTCTAAATTATGTGTAGTTAAAATGATAGATTTGCCATCATGAACTAGTTGAGTAATTACTTTCCACAATTGTCTCCGGACTCTAGGATCCATTCCACTAGAAGGTTCATCCTAAAATTATTATTATAGATAAAATTTAATTTATGATTTGTGATTTCCTTTTATTTATAATATCTTCTTACCAAAAATACAACATCAGGATCACCAACTAAAGCAATTGCAGTAGATACTTTTCTTTTATTTCCACCTGAATAAGTTCCACAACTACGTGACGCACAAGATGTTAGTCCCAAAGTAGTAATAAGTTGATTTGTTGCCTATTTAAATTTTAAAAAATTTATTCAAGTCTAATTAAATTCTAAGTATATATATATTTAAAATACCTTCTGAGCTTCTACTTTCTTGAGACCTCTCAATCTTCCAAAGAGATTCAATTGTTCATATGCATTTAATAAAGGATCAATTCCATCTTCTTGAGGACAATAACCAAAATGTTTCCTAGCAGAATCAAGTGCAGTTTCTACATCATGTCCACAAATCTTGGCATTACCTCCAGAAATGCGAATGTCACCAGTCAGCATCTACAATTAGTGATATATACTTTTTATTAACAAATTAGTGTTTAACGTAGTGCTCGGTTCATTTAAAATGTAAGTAAGGAACCTTAAATGTAGTAGTTTTGCCAGCTCCATTTATCCCAAGTACTGTAAAAAGTATAAATATATTTATAACGTATAAAAAGAAAAAAATTTATATAAAATATAAAATAATATATTACATCCAAAACATTGTCCTTTCTCAATAGAAAAACATAATCCGTCAACTGCCGGATGTTTCTTGCTTCTAAAATACTGTAATGAGGTTACAAAAAGTAAGAAAAAAACATGATGAAGATATATAAAATTTTTATAAAAAATGTAATATTAATTGAACCTTAGTTAAATGTTCGGCATAAACAGTAGTAAATTTAGATTTACGATGTTTCAATACTCGTTCACTCTCTTTCGTCACATCAATATCTTCTGCTCCTTCACCACTACCACCACCACCAATAGCTTCAGTATCTGACTTTTTCTATATATAAATCAAAATTTCAAGTATGGCTTGTTGTTGAGCTTAATATTATACTAAATAGACTAAATTATGAAAAAAGACTAACATTGCTAACCCTAAATCGACGTCTTGTTTTGCATAGCATAAAACACATTTGTTTGTATTCAATCAGTAAATTAAGTATAAAAAAAGCAAATCCATGAATCCCAAGGAATGTTAACATCTTTCCTAAATTGTTCCAAGCAAATCTGTCTTCTGGGCTCATGCTAACAGCTGAAAAATAGAAATTCATTCCAATATGTATGAGAATTATTTATTTGCTAATTACATCTTATTAGTAGTTTGAGATTCTTACATAATCTATCTAATACTGTTGATTGTAAGTCAAGCCTGACTAATTCTATTAGTCCTCTTCCTAAACAATAATGTGGAAAAATGAGAAATACTTGTTTCAATATTGAACCAATTTTTTCGAGTTCTGGATCTCCAAATTGTTCAAGTACAAACGTTGATACAGTTGTGACAACTCCAATAAAAAGATTTATACATGCTAAAACTACAAATGCGGTGCTAGGAATCCCAAATGCATAACTTGCTGAAAATAAAATAAATGTAATTTTAGTCATATTATGGCGGAGAAGAGAACAATGTAAACAACCTGGATACATCATTGGAATGCTTGCCCAACTGGAATAAGAAATATCTCAAAATCAATATTTTTTGTTCATTTTTTTGTCTTTGAAAAGAAAAACTCACCCATAAAGAAATAAAAGACATGCAAATGCTCCAATACTTTCATCAGAAACATAAGCTCTAGCATCAAATGCTTTAAATAGAGCTAAACAGCATAAAACTGGTATTGTGTACTTTAACTATATATATAGATACATAAGTAAGATACAATGATATAAGATTTAAAATCATCAATTATATAAATACTAGAAATGGACTCACCAAATCATAAATAAAATTTGAGATCCAATAAATAACAGGTTTAACTCCTGAAACTAAATGTAAATGTTTTCCTCCACATTTTCTCTCTTCAATTAAATAAACTGTAAATGAAGCTGGAACAAAACTCAAAGCAAAAATTACACAAATTGCATGAAGTACCCCAAGTCCAACAGTTTTCAATGACTCTTTTTTCTCTTGAGATTTTGTCAAATTCATTGGATGTGTATATAATGTAATTCCATACTCACTCTTGTTGACTTGTAACTCTTGTGGAAGTTTTTCTCTTAGAATCATATTATGCAATGCATTTAAATATGCTACAGACGACACCCATCTACAAAGAATCAGCAGAGAATAATTAGTCATATATTTTTGATATTTTGTAAAAAAAAATATATATGCTATTTTCTTACCCACGATTTTCGTACCAAATCTACAAAAAAAAAACAATTTACATAAGTAGAAATAAAATATAAGTCTATTATTATATCAAAAAGTATAAAAAATATACCTTATAAACTGTTCGTTTCTTCTGAGATGTTTTAGTCTTTCCAAATCCTTTTGGAAGTTGCTTCAATTGAGTAAAATGATCCAAAAGTATTAGAAATTGTGTCAAATTGACACCACTACTAGTTCCGTCTCTAGTTTCAAATTCAAAACCTCCATATCTATCAGCTTCATGACGTCTATAAGTTTTTAATAACCAATCAGGAATATTTACTTTACTAACATCAACGATATAATCATCGGTAGGACTTTTAATAGTTGGTAATTTAAGACTTTTCTCAACACTTTCTGGACATTGTAATGAGCCAGAGCTACAAGAGCAAAGAGGTAGTGGCGTAGGCTCAAAATTTTTACGATATTCATTAAATTTCTCAATACTTGTATTTGACCATTGATTTTTGTTATGTTCATTATTAGCATGACATAAATCTGTATGTTGTTGATCTTTTACACAAGCTGTACCTAGACTAATTGGACCAATTAATTCATTAATTAATTGATTTTCTTTGGTATTATCATCTTGTGAAAAGAATATATAATTTGGAGAATTATAAGTCCAAGGTGTAATTTCTCGGATTTGTTCATTCGTTGCTGGTGGAAGAATTAATGTAAAAACAAGACAAGCAGCAATAAATAAAGCTGGGAGAATAATCTCAAAAAATAAAGCTTTCTTGTTTCTAGTAGAATTTATGATTCTTTTTAAAACAATCATCCAACATTGTATAATCATGAGACTACATGCATTAACTTTTCTTGTACTTATATCATTTGTTGGTAATTCACTAATTGCAGATTTATTTAGAATTTCAGTAGATGAAGATATTGATTCTTCATTTGTTTTAACTGTTTTAATTGTTGAAAGAGTTTCATTGTCAACGTCATTTGTTACAACAGCAGTATGACCATTTTGTATTTGGTTTTCTTCTTCTTCTTCTTTTATTACTATTGTTGTAGTTGCTTCTATATTTTCATTACTCCTTAGATTTGGATGCATCACCAGAAGGAGAAGACGAATTTGTTGTTGTTGCTACTACTGTAGTTTGTTGAACAATACTACTTGATCTTCTTAAGAAAGCTCTTCTCATTTGAGCAGCACTTTCTCCTTCACTATCAAGAGAATCTATAGCATCAGCAGTAGCTACTTTGAGAAATACATCTTCTAATGTTGTATCAGAAATTCCATAACTTGAAATTCTTAAATTTGTTAAATTTTCATCAATACTTTTAAATAGGACTGGAAATGCATGAACAGAAGTATATGGAAGTAGTAATACAATTTCAATTCCAACATCTTCTAATAAAGACGCTTGAGGTATATGTGGTTTAACAAAATTTAATAGTAATTCTGCATGAGCACTTCCTTCTAAATTTCCTTCTATTTCAATTTCTTCAGCAGCTGTAGTTGTAGTAGTACTTTTTTGATTCATTTGTCTAACAAATCGAAGAGAGTAGCCTTGTCCAAAATGAGTTTTTAGAAATAAACTTGTACCACAAGCTCTAAGTCTTCCATTTGATATGATTGCAACTCGATCACCCAACAGATCCGCTATTAGGTAAAAAAAATTATTTAAAATTAATTAATTATTAAGGTAGAAGAAAGAAAATAATAAATAGAAAAGAACAAACTTACCTTCATCAAGATAATGTGTTGTCAAAATAATTGTACGTGAATCTTTATATTTTAGTAAAAGTTCCCAGATAGAACGACGAGAATATGGATCTACACTCGCAGTTGGCTCATCAAGGACGACTGTTTTTGAACCACCAATAAAAGCAACAGCAACAGACAATTTACGTTTCATTCCTCCACTTAAATTACTTGGATAATCATTTCTTTTATGAGGAATTCCTAAATCACAAAGCATTTGATCAATTTCTTTTTTAATTTCTGGTCCAGATTTTCCTTTTAATCCTGCATAGAATATCATATGCTCTTCAACACTTAATCTATCAAAAAGTACATTGAATTGTGGACAAATTCCTAAACTTGTTCTTATTGAATCCATATCTGTACGTATATCTCGACCATATATTTTTGCTGTTCCTGACGATGGAGGAAAAAGTCCTGTAATCATACCAATCGTTGTGGTCTTTCCAGCTCCATTTTGTCCAAGAAATGATGTAATTTGTCCTTCATAAAAATTAATATTTAAATTGGTTACTGCAACTTTTCCATTTGAATAAGTTTTGCTTAGATTTTCAACTTTAACTCCACATAATAATTCTTGTGGTTCAGGCTCAATAACTGGTGGTGAAGATGAGCCACTATTATTTTCTTGTAATGGTGTTAGTACAGATGTACTTGTTTCAAAGTATACTTTACTTTTAGTTGATGGTAATTGTCTATTAGGACGCCAATATGATAATTTAAATGGGAAATTCCATGGTTTTGGTATTCCAGAACTTCCAGAAAAAACTGCTTCAATGTACCATGTTAGAATCCAGTATAATAAAGCATCAAACCAGAGCATTAAGATACAATAACTTAAATTGAAATCATCTCCTGGTAAACTAGTCATACTAATTTTATCCCATTGAGCACCAATTCCATCTTCTTCAAATCTAGCAAAATATGTACATCCAAATCCAAAAGCAACATTGGATATCAAACATCCACTTAGGATATGATACCAAGTTAATTGTTCTTCCCAAATAAGTAAGAAACTATATGGTAGATATGTTACAAAAAATAAAATTCCTCCTGCTGCCGCTGCTGAATTTGCTCTTGTAAAGAATGTTGAAATAAGAAAACTAAAACTGATTGTAGCTACTGTAAAAGATATGAGGAAAATCCAAATCAACATGAAATCTGAATGTTCAATAACTTTTCCATATTTCAAAACAATAGCTAAAACAGTAGCAGAAACACTCATAATAGAAAAACTATCAATGAACCATCCACTCCATATAACTCCATTTTCTAAGCCCATGATTCTCATAACTTCTTTCAATTTTAACTCCTTTTCTAATACAATAGATTTGATTATCATTGAGCAAGCATAAACCCATGAAAGTACCATAAAAAGAGGAAAAGTTCTTGAAATTGCTCTTATAAATTGATCATGAATGTAACATGGATATGGAAATTGTTGAAGAAAAGTAGCAGTTTCTTCAGATGATGATGATGATGTATCATTTTTACCACTGAAAATTTCAATTATACTATGTTCTACCATTTCTTGTAAATATACAAATCCACTTGTAATATATTTGATATCAAAACTCGGTCTTCGTCTTGGACCTTTACTTGTAAATCTATCACGAGCACTTCTGGTTCCATCAATTTTATCACTATCCATTCTTATTTTATAATGAATATGATGAGGTACTTCTTCTTCTTCTCCTTCTGTGGCATTATTATTAGAAATAATATTTGGAAAAACAATCACAGCCCATAATTTTTCTGAAGAGAGTAATTCACTTCCAGCATTTACAGCCTCCCACTCGTATTGGTAACCTGTTGTTTTGTTGTATTTTATACAACCAAGAATTTCAGCTAATTTAAAAAAATAAACTAAATTAGATTCATTATAATCACTTGCTATATATTATACATAATATATATATATATACTAACCTAAAAATTCCCAAGTAAAATCCATCTTTTCTAAAATTCTTTCCATATCCAAAGACTTCATTTGTATAACAACTTCATGTACTTGCCTAATTTGTTCATCACTTAATTGTACTTGTAATACTTTAGATGCTAAAAATTTAACTGTAGCTTCATCTCCAAGTAGATCTTTAGTAAGACTTATTTCTTCTGAATTTCTTCTTAACCATTTTTGTGTTCTATGTATAATACTTACAATTGAGTTAAATGATGATTCAGCATCTTTCAATTTACTAAATTTTTCTGTAATTTTATGCATAATACTATCAGTAAATTCAGTTTTTGGAGAGTAGTAGATGACTCCTCTGTAATAATCAGTAGTGACAATAATTTGTTAATATTTAAGTAACTGAAACCATTTTGTACTAATAATATACCTTAGTATTGGCTTAACCTGTCTCCACAAAAGTGAAGTAAATGGATTTGATTCCAATCTATTGAAATATTGTGTTACAAGTTGAAGAAATGTCAGGATCAATTTCATAATGATGATCTGGTTTCCAATCTTTTAGTCTATCTCTTAGACTATCAAATCTAATAACGAAAAACAATAACGTTATTTTTTCTTCTTATTTTTCTATCATAAAAATTATTATTTATTACCTATTAGCACTACCAGGATCAAATCCAAATGTAGTAGAATTTTTAGAAACAGAAAATCCACACATAGCTTCATATGCAATTGATGCAGCAACTGTACTTCCATCGTTATCGTCAGTATTATTATTATTAGTGTTCTTTGGAACTCTTAAGCCTCCACTGTATGTCTTTTCAAATTTGGATAGGATTCTAATAAAATTAATATTACAAGATTAATTTGAAAAAGATGAGAATATATATTTAATTATTACCCAGCAAGCCGATAAAGTGTAGATAAAGTTGCAAGATCATATTCAACAATTTTGACTCTTTTCTCATGAATTTCATTTGATACTTCTTCAGCATCAACAGTTTTTCCAAGCTGAAAGATTATAATTTTTAAAGTTATGTAAGAACAAGATACAGATATATGTGCTATATGTTTAACGTAAATCTTACTTTCTCTTTGAGATTAGTTCTATCAATATAATTGCTGTACACAACAACCAGCATCAAAAGATCTTGACGAGTCAATTGACACAATGCTTTCATTAATTCTGGATCAGAAAATGTAATTAGCTCATATTTCTTTTCTGTATCACAATGTTTTGATTGAAAATCATCTAGAATTTCATCAACTGATGTCTATAAAATATATAATAAAAGAAAATTCTTTATTAGATATGAATGATTACATACGTATGTGTTACTTATGCAACTATAATAATTAATGAATTACAGTTTTAACAGCATCCAGATTTAAATGTGACTCTAGAAATTGTGCTAGTTGTTTCTTTGATAAAGGTGTATAGGAAGGAGCTACTTCAAGAAATTCATCTTGAGAATCATTTCTCAATAATTCCTTGAGCTTTACTGTTCCTGCTAAATGTGATTCATTACGGCCACGAAATGCAGATACAACTTTTACAATTCCAATCATGTCATCCCAAATACTTTTCATTGTTGATATTGAGTCTGGATTCTTGAGTAGGCTTTGAATTAGTGGTGATACCTCTTGTACAAATTTTGGGAAGCTACATACAAAAGAATATATCATCAAGTTGCCATAAAATATAAAACACTATTTACAGCAAGTAAGTACTACAATATAATAATAAAACTTACGGAGCATCTTTCCATGTATTAGTGCCATGATTATCAACATAGTCTGCATGACATGAGTTGTTTAGTGTACATATATAATTTTGAAAAAATTCAAATCCTCCAACAGAAGGTAAGGCCTTTTCAATAATATGACCTATAATATAACAAAATTGAGTATTGATA
>VCNE01005972.1:0-27537 GCA_009869805.1 Oncopodura yosiiana
GGGTACTGTTAGATTTGAACGCCGTGTAGTTTTTATTTTGCTGTTTTCGTGTTTTAGATTATTTTATGACTAGTACCAAAACACTTGTTTTGAGCTGGGCATTACTCACCTACTTTATTCCATGGCATGATACAGTGAAAAAAACCTTTATTAGGACAACTTTGCAATTCAATGCTCAACTCAATACAATGGGCAATGCATCATAAGCTCAGTGTGACTGTTGATGACTTTGAACCGTAGATGTACATAAGGTTAAGTAATGTGATATCATATCATGATGATGGATTACAAATTATATGCAAGGCAGAGAATGAATGGAAAACTCAACCTAATCCCAAGTGACGTTTGATTTTTTTTTGCAACAGAAACTTTTGGCAAGTTTTACTTCATCCTTTGATGTTGACTGTAAAGTGCCAAAACAAAGATTAGTGTTTTTGTTGTTGTCATCATTAAACCTCAGCTCAGTCTACATTTCGATCATTGCTTTCTTGTAAGCTTTATGCATTTAACAATACCACAAGCCAAAAATATCAATAGAAAAAGAAATATATAAAAGTACCATCTCACCGCGACATCAATGCAAACAGCCAAGTCAAAAAAGTGAGCTCAAAATACTCTTTTCAAATTTGTATGTGTTGATGTACTTTTCATAGTATTCAGCGTAGTGTAATTTAACACGGTAATTATATTTTGTTTAGCTCCACATGAAGTTGTTTCATGCATATATATAAAGCCATGTCAAAAGATATATAGTTGTCTAAAGACACACTCAGGGTAAAAATCTTGAAAGAATCTTCTCTCTCTTTTGTGGACTTTTCTCTCATCTTGTCTCACACAAGTCACGGATTTATCCACATTTTTACATTAGGAGAATATATATCTAGTAATAAATTAGAAACAAATTGTTTGGTTTGTATTATTGATATGCTATATTAGACATCCATAAAAGTAGGTTCCTCTATAAAATCACTATACTCTTTTCTTGTCCTTCACACTCTCACGTTTTCCAGTTTTTTTAATTCATATATAAAAATATATAAAAGTGGCCACTATATTTATTTTATATAAATCTTTATCTACATATTTGCTTCTTGACAAGTGGCTTGAAGAGCAGATGAGCAGCATATGTAATCAGTGATGTGGTAAAAATATCGCTGAAAACAACAACGTGCCAATTGATATTTACAACTTCAATTTACACCTTTTTGCCTCTGTGGGAGTTTAATTATGTATCATTCTGTGATGACTTCACGAATTTGAATATTGAATCTAACATGTAGTCGTAAATTGTAAATATATTATGACATCTTGGCTCATTAGCATATAATTTTTCTTTCATTTGTGACCACAGTAGTAGTGGAAGAGTTTATAGATATGCACCATGAAAAACTGAAAAGAAATTGAAACTTGTATCATATGAATGAATGAAGAAGATGAGAGTTTTGCTATATAAATGTGTACTTCAAGGCTGAACTGTGGCTTGAAAGTAATGGTGTTCCTTATTACAAGATTGAATTACTGTTAGTACTAAAGGTCTTTGAGTGTCATCCTATAAACAAATGAAAATATATTTTCATATTCAATTTGAAATGACCGTACAGACAGAAAGATGGGTTTCGCATAGAAATGTATGAAGATAAATCACCATTTGAAATAGTACTGCTGTTTGGTGAAGAGCTATTTGAATAAATTTGCATAATGCTAAAAAGCCTGAAATATTATTAGCAAGTTCTTTTTGTACAAAGCAGCAGAAGTAAGGTGTGAGTAGACAATTCACGAAGTAATTCATTATACGCCTGAGTATGAATTCATGAACATTTTTAAGTGGCTAAGCTATAAAGATTGTTATACATTAAACAATATGGTTATAGTTACTTGCCATTTCAATTTAGAATATCTTCATAATAGTAGTTAGCTCATCGTTAAAAAAAAGTGTTTATACATGCATTGATGTACGTGGCTGACAAAGTTGTTTTCATGTGAAATCAAGGAAAATAAAATAGTAAATGAACGTTCTTGCCGCCTTTGGCTAAAATCATATCATATAGCTAAATAAAAATGATTAATTATATTCAGAGAATTTCAACATAAGCAAGGATTATGTATACAAACAAAAAACAGATTTAATATAAATACTTTGTTGATTTGCACAGGAGGATAAGCATTTGTTTGTCAATATTGCATCATGACTAATTTAAGGATTTTTTACAACTTCATTTAAAACTGTTGATTCATCAGTACTGTATGTACAACAAATAACAGTAGCATTTCACACGTGTGCTCATTTCTCTTTCATTTGCTGTACAGAGGGTCTTGCAGTAAAAAATTGTCATAAATAAAACGTCGCAAATCAGTCAAAGTGGTTGTTAAATTTAATTTTTATGAGCACCTAACTTATAATAAAATGCGTATCTAAAATGACTTTACAAGTTTATGACTCTCTCTCTTTACGTTCCAGCGAACTCTCTAATTCCGAAATACCTAATATGCTTACTAAAATATTTTTGTTTTAAGGTGCTCTCATATATAATAATAAACCTTATAGTAATTTTGACAAGTAAGTATCTAACTGTACGTTTATTATTGCCTTGCATTACCATTATTGTATCTTAAGAAGGTCGAATGGGCGTTATAGTTAGAAGCTTGTTGCTGATGATCTTGACGTTTTGAGTTGTTTTAACATCTAGCACATCTTTCTATATGTATTTTTACCATAATGTTTACGCAGCTAACTATTGTAAAAAGTCACGTAGTCAGCGAGTTCACTACGTAATAAGGAAAGTTGAAACTGGAGGAAAAAGGTTTCATAAGTTACGCTTGGTAGGAGAGAATATATTTTTTTCTTTTGAAAATAAACCTATATATAATCAATTCATTAGTTAGCTAGTGAATGACAACATGTGTTAGACAGGAAGTAGTTTGTAAACTATTTTGAGAACTGGTTCTTTAGTTCTAATTACTTCTTGGGTAGTACTTAGGAATCAATTAGTGTTGAGCACAAAGTTATGCAAACGATATGTACCAAAGAATGGTAATAGAATCTATGTACTCTGTATAGCAAAACAAAAAATAGCAATAAATGGTACAGCTTATATACAAATGAGTTTGCAATTGAGTATTCAACCCACAAACTTAATCTGTATCTCATGACAAGATAGTATACGATGTGTGAGTTAAGAGAACACAGCAACTGTGTTTTCTTGTTGTACAAAATACTATCTCAATTTATCCAGCCTACTACTCTTTTTAAATGACTTTTATTATATTACGTAACCTCTTGAGTCTTTAGGAACAATGATTTTCTCATGTCAACGTCACCATTTTAGATATATTTCCTGCAGGTGGATTTGATCCTTTTGTAATTTCATGAAATTGAAGTGAATCAAGGGAGCTATTTAATTTTTTGCTAACAGCTGTACCTCTCAGTTTACTTGTCTCTTGGATTCTCAAATCTTTTTAAGAGTTCTTTACTATTACGATGAGCATATAAGAATGTCGTCGAGGAAGAAGAAAAAAGATTTTTGCATTACATCTCTACTTGTTCTATATGGCACGTTTCATTTCAGCAGACTGCATCCAATTTTCTGTCTCTTGGCACCATACATATCCAAGATACAAAATAATAATAATGTATTAACCGACGACGTTATGTTACATCCAAGGCAGAGAATACAAAATGTAACAATGCTAGAGAGTACATAGTACAAGTAAGTAGTCTTTGTAAGTACTACACCTCATATACAATGTAAAATTCTCTCCTTGGCAAACAACTCTATATACTCCCATATTCCTTTTATGGAATAACCATCATCTTCGACATTCTCAAGCATACATTCTCTCTCTCTCACTCTGTCTTTCCATTTTTCAACTTTTTACATTAAAAATGCAATGAAGTTTTTTTTTGGGAGGACATGAAGTAGACATTATGAAATTTATACAACATACGTGAACCTTATAACTGGCTTCTCTCTCTCTCTCTCAATTTTTTATGATTTATGAGAAAATAGAATGGATTTAATTACTATTACAAAGTGATCAACGCTGGAGGTATTGTCACGTACCGTATGATTTGAACTTGACCAAAAATTTTGCACTGTTTTAAAAGATACTCTCTCAACTCGGTTTTTTGATAACATTTCTTCATTGCTCAGAACTTTAATCTTTAAAGATCTAAGATACATACATATAATAAAAACATTCTTCTTCTCATCATTTTTTAACTCAGCGTAGGCTTTTGAAGTTGACTTGAAACATTGAAATATTGCGTAGGTTTTATATGGGCTTCAAGAAATATGCTGACTGATTGTGAGTGAGTCTTACTAATTCGTCTTACCTTTGCTTGACTGTTTAGTATACGCCATAAGAAAAAAAGGGAGAGGAGTTTATAAAGTACCAAAAGTTTTACTAAATAGATGTGCATCCTTATCTCACACGGTTTATCTAATAATAATATTTTTTAGCTTCTTACATATACATACAATGTCTATTTATTTCTTGTTGCATTTTGTATTGTAAGAGAGTAGTAGAGATGATGTTACGTTAGACTTTAAATCAAGATAGTAAAGTGCATTATTGTAAGAGTTGTACTACGTAACATTACTTAACACTGTATTATTATATTTCTAAAGTCAAGTTGGAAGGTACAACCAGAAGCCAAAAGAGTTTCTTATATATTCATAGTCTTCAATCCTTTTCTTTACTAACACATGCTAGCCAAATTGACTTTTACGAGTTTTCTTCTTTAGCAACTCAACTCTTTCAGAAAGAACTTTTTGTGTGGAGGAGTTAGTTGTTAGTAAGGAGAGTAGTACATATACTTGTTGTTGGTGTTGGACTTGAAGTTCTTACATGCAGTTTAGTGCACAGTGAGTCTTTGACAATGAGTGAGCACACACACATGGAGCTCTGGCTAAAATCATCATCTAACAAGAAAATTTGAAGAACTTCAGTTGAGTCAGATATATATATATATATAGTTATTCTTATTAGCACTGTACCTTGAAAAGAACTGACAAAACTTCTCTCATTTACTATATATTGATCTAATACATTTTCTGTCCGTCCATAGATACTATACTTACTAAGAAAAGAAAAATTGTGACTGTTGAACATTTGTTGATGGCTATAAAAAGAAAAATTATTCACGTGGATTGGATTTATAGCTTATAAGTATTAGTTGTGCATGCGTGAGTACAATTTAGTTGATTTTGTAATCCAAATAAGCTTTTCTCTGTGCTCTTGAAACTCTACTTTATGTAGTCAACAAACATTTACATAAAACTTGACTGCATCTATTTTACTTGAGACAAGTGCAGCATTGTGCAATAGAAGAGCTCTTAATTTTCTACACCAAAAGTGCTGAGTCTTGTAAATTTTGTGTAAAGTACGAGTAAGTACATGTGGCAGTAAAAAAATTCAATTTTTTATTTCTTCAAGTACTACACATACAAGAAGAGAGTGATTGTTGTTGCAACATATTCATCTTTCGGCCCATATATTCTTTTCTGTAACATATATACAACAACATCTCAAATAAAGTTGAAGTTGAAAGTGATGTAGAGAGCCTTAACCTGCTTCCTACATGTTAAAGAGTTGTAATATACAATTTAGCCTACGTATACTACATATGAGTGTCAAGCATTAAAAGAAGTGTAGCAAGCAATAAATAAATGAATATTCCACCTGTGTGTAAAAAGACCCTGAGAAGAGCTGTGTAATCATCATTGATTGAATTTATTTTCAAGTGTCGAGAGTCAACAGTCAACTTGTACATTTTGTACTCATATCAATATGTAAATAATAAAAGTTCTATTATTTACTTTTCTATATGAGTCTACATTAAACAAGATTAGGACAGTCATTTAATATTTTAATTGACCTCTACATGTATTATATGACAACTGTCGTATAACAATGAATCATAGTTTTGGAACATAATTTTCTGCTCTATGAATTCACGTAGTGTTGGCTGAGGGCTGTAAATGTAAAGTTAGAAAAGTGATTGACAACACAAGACAAGAAAGAATTGTGTCTCAGTTTACTTTTTCTTGCGTGTCTCCTGTAGTACCGAAAGTTTTTTTTGTCATATTAAATTTATGCAAGAGCAACAAAAGTGAACATAGTCATCATCATCGTTCGTCTATGTTGTCGTGATATAATAAAAGAGTGAGCGTGTTTCCAAGAGTGGAATATATAGTTCCTCTTTAGCAACATTATATAACTGTAAGAGGACCGAAGATATATTTATAACTCACTTACCACTCTTCTTCTTCTTCTTGTGCAAACTACACCAAAATCTTCTGTTATAGTTACTCTGTGTGTCTTTTAAATCTCCTTGGGTAAGTTGAGTGAACTCTTTTTACACACTAAGGTACTTTTTCTTTAGAACAGAAAATCAAGGCTTTATGTCTGTAGACGAAATAGAATTTAACATGTTCGTTTTTAATCCCTTGTTGCATTCTTATTCATACGCAAAAATCTCATAAACTATAGCATATTATTTCTATCTCTACCTACCTAAAAAGATGAGTTCCACTTCCGCCAAGTAGTTTTTAAAGCTCTCTGAATCAGAGCTTCGTTGGCAAAAGGAAAAAAGATAAATATGATGAGAATATCTTTTACAGTGTGTAACAGATTAGCTTAAATTTGTACTTTTGCTCTGTGCTAATTCATTATTTTGTTCCAGGATGCAATATATAGAATTTCGTCTCTAGTAGTATGAGACATTATGTATAGTGAATACTGATTTTATCTTTCAGGGCACTAGATCTGTAGTTCTAGTGCAAACCAGTTGTTTAGTCTGTTACATATTTACATACAAACATATACACGTCATGAGAATGAGACAATTTCAGGTTCATGTCTTATATTGGCTCTGATACAAATGATTTTTTCTCTCTTTAAGCCAATCTTTCTTTGCAATTATGCGTAGGAAGCATGCAGGAAGTTTAAGAGTTGCGAGTTTAGATTAAAAGTTTACATCTATCTCGTTTTCTTACATGCTTAAAGTAATCCTGTCACTCATTCTTGACTCATATTGTCATAAAAGTTAACTATACAACAGTTATAGCATGAAACATACATGGTCACTGTGTACTAAGGAGATCCACCTAATCGATATTTATCTATTGGCGTGGCTCTCATATATTTTTCTCATCACATATCAATTTCTGAGTTTTAGTTCATTGCCTATGGCCTTAGTTTAGCTTAGTTTCTCAATTAGGAATATGGTATCGATATTTTACCTTTGTACATAATGTATAAGGCAACAAATATATGTAAAAAAAAGTAAATGAAAATGTACGACGAGTATTCAATGGTTCGTGCTGCTTTTCGTGTGTATACGTCAGAAGTAGAAAGGTTGATTAGATTTTGATATAGTTTGTGTTGTGAGTACTCTTTCAGAATAAAACAATGTAAAAACTCTTAAACTTTCAACAGTTGAAGCTCTTGTATGATTTTGTGTGCCAATAAATATAAGAGATAGGCAGAGTCATGTACAAAATTTTGAGTATAACAACAATAGTATAGATAGATACATTGCTTCTGGTAGGTAGAATTTGAGTTAAAACTCTCGTCTGTTGTAATTTTACGTAAACAATGTATAAAGCTTTCTACATGCTATATATATATACTTCAATTTATGGTTCTCTGATTAAAAAATTGTGCAAATGAGGAGAACATGGAAAAGTTGTGTCGTTCAGCATTTGCGTCCAACCGTAGCTTTTATTTTACAACATTAAACCTGTCTGATGCAATTAGTAGGTACTCTGCTTGATTTGATGATTACTGTATAGTTGTTGAGAGAGATTGACTGACAAGAGCAAATTTACTCAATTCATTACCTACCTAACTTTTTATGTAAGCAAAACAGTTAAATTTAAAAGTATATTTTAGTCTATACACTTTCCCTGTTTTGTCATCATAGATTTATTTAATTTTAATTTCACTTATTAAGGCTACATTCTCGTTTATTTCTAGACGAAAAAAGTATGTGACGATAGATATAATACATAAAATGCAAATCGATTATATATATTGCCTAACGTCGATTACGTATTCTTTTTCCTCCTGTTCCGTCTTTGGTATAAATATAATATGTAATATTATAATGTGTTCAATAAACGACCCTTTCGCCTTTGCCTATAGCCGCTTAAAAAAATAAGATTCACCAAATAATAATACACTTTTATTCTACTACCTACACTTTAGCCAAGACGATTATATGATATTATTATACGATACAATAAAAAAGTCTAAGCATGCAAGGTCTCTATATAACTGAACTGATAAAAGTATAAGAAATAAAAAAACAGAGCATGCCTATGCATAACTATATGGGCAAATATAATATAGAACATTACGTCCTTGTGATTCACTATATTATAGTTTTGCAATCTCATGTACAATATGTAGTTAGTAATATGTATACCTACTCATATAGTTCCTCTTCATTTTTGCTTACCTGTTGTTTAGTTGGCTTCTCTGTAGTAATTGCCAAATGAAATAAGTTTCAGTATGTAGTGTTGTAGTAGTAAGTGCGTCATAGACTCAAAATAATACCAAAAATTAATTAGTTGCTATTTTGACCGTGCCCAACGAATGTAATTTTAGTTTTAGTTCTTAGTTTCTGGAATCTCCAGTGACAATTTTCAATCTTGTGTATGATTTGGTTCTTCTGTAGTAAATAAATGGTGGGTGTAATTTTTTTCTGTCATTGTAGTGTCGCCATATAATATCCAGTGTATTAGATGTACTTATACTTACTTACGTATGTATAATGCAAAATATATTTTTCTATTACTTTTTTAGCCACTAAACACCTACATAAAATCTACAACTTTTGGGAGTAGTTGTTTCATTTTGTTATTGAGAAGACTCTCTTTCTTTCTAGAGTGTTGTAGTGATTTGCATATTTCTGCACTTTGTATTCCACGAATGGCACATAGTCCAAGTACTATACATAATGACTTTGACAGTCTCTTCTTTTTACTTTGCCAGCACAAAAACCGGCTTGTTTTCTTCAACATCTACACATGTAAAAATTGTACACAATATCTCATCTTCTTTTTCTTCTCCAGTTTATGTAGAAAATTAGCCACAAAACATTTTTTTAAAAGCTCTCATCATCACGAGTTTTGTTGCATAAACTTTTATGGTAATTGAAATGGAAGATGACAAAATTTATGTATAGTAACCCACAGAATAGAAAATAGTGTATACATATAAACAATTTTGTCCCATTTTAGTAGAGATGCAGTTTTACGCTACATTAGTTGAAAGCTAATACTTTTCTAAACATACTCCACCTTTAGTATACACAACACACGTTACATAATAAGTAGAGAGAATGGGTTGCATTCACATTCTTATCTTGTTGACTTTTCTATTATATTTCTTCTTCCAGATAAAATCTATGGATTCCTCAATGTTGCTCCGTAAAAATAGCTTGTATCAACAACAAGACTCAAGTAGTATGGATGATGAGATCCCAAAATGGAAGTTACCTTTGCATACCTCATTTACTTCAAGCTTGTCATACAAAGATAAATTATCTGGAGAAAACGATAAAGAAACAACAGGATACAATGACAAGAGAAATGACGACGACAGCAGTGACTCTACAAATAAACAACAAAGTGATGATGGCAAATGTCCTTTAGATCGCTATGATGCTGTAGGAGCAGAAGATCCACCAGTAGAAGAAATAATACAAATTCTTCTTCCATGCATAGTCTGCAATCGAACATTTAATCCTGATGCTTTAGAAAGACATACAAAAGTTTGTACATCACTAAATTCTCAACCAAAATTTAAACCTACTAGAGGAACTTTTGATGCATCAGTTCAAAGAAAGAAAAATACACCAATTGAATGGTTTACGCCACCACCTACAGCAAATGAATTGGATGATGGAGCATTTTCTAGGAATTCCAGAAGTCGAAGAAGTCTTAGAGGAACTAGTTGTACAAGTGGAGTTGGAATGTTACAAAGAAGTTTAAGTAGTTCAACAACAGGAGGAACAATACCAACAACTAATTCAGTACCTTGGAGAAGATCAAGAAGTCAAAGTCAAAAACCTTCATCACGTCATAATAGTATTTCTAATGATATGTATGATGATAATTCTGAATTTGGATCCAATTCTGATGAGTCACAAGCTGCTTCACAACTTACAAACTCTATTAGAGATGTAGATACTTCTTTACCTTCTTATGCTAGACCTTTAGAAAGTAAAGAAGAGTGTCCCTATTGTCGTCGTATGTTTGGATTTAAAGCTTATGGTAAGCTATTATATAAATTGCATAGTACAAATACCGAAATAGTAATTCTCTCAATGGATTTGAACTCGCGACCACACTGAATCTTATAGAGTCCGATGCTCTAGTCTAATAATGTGTAATAATAATTTTATAACTTTATTCTTCTTTTATATAGATCGTCATGTTGAATTCTGCAAAGACGTATTTATGAGAAAACAATATGAAATCCAACCAACACCAAAAGAAAAAGAAGAAGCTTATGAGCGTCAAGAAATGCGTACAAAATATCGTCCAATGAAAGGCTCAACATCACTTTCAAGTTTACGATCAATGTCACCAGGAAAAGAATTGACTAACATGGCAATGAAATTTTTCGGAGGCTTAAGACGAAGTGGTGGTCCAAGTGGTGATCCTATGAGTAAAAGTTATTATTCCAACAATACAAATATGATGCATTTGAACAACAGTATCAAAAACAATTTAATGAAAACATCCAATGAGTCATTAGCTGCCTCATGTTATGGTGACTATACAAGAAGATCATCATTTAGATCCCAAGCTTCACCAGCAAGAAGCTCAATTTCTACTCATCATAATGGTTCAAGTGTTAATGCCAATAATAAAATCAATAATTTAATGAGTAAGCAACAATTAAGTACCATCAGTGGTAATAACAGCTACCAACAATATAATAATAATAATAAGAGCTCATTACTTCCAATGAGGATCAATACTACAAGTAATATCATAGCTAAAACAAAATCTACTGATAATTTACCTGGAATTGGAAATCCTTATGCTCATGTTAGTGGTTCAGGCTATGGACAAAATCCAGAGAGAATGAGTTCATCATTTACTCGTAATTCCAAAACTCGCTCAAGTTTACATAAAAACTTTTTTCGCTCTAGTGGAAAACGAGTTGAGCCTGAAGGAACAGAGAATACATCATTGTCAACTCATCACTCAAGTTCTTCTTTACCCACATCAGCCTCTCTAATAATAACTCCTATGAATTTTTTCAACAAGACTAAACTTTCATCTGGAGCATCATCAAGAAATCAACAGATAGACTCTTCTTCTGCTACTTCTACAACGTCAGCAGCAACTCCAATAATGAGAACTAGTAGATCAGAACATGATAATTTAATGGACAATGTAAGACAAAAAGGAACAGGGATATCGAGCTCAGAAACTTGTTATGATCCGTATGAAATGGCTGCAAAACAACTACAAGAGCTTTTAAAGACTTCTCCCATAATGAGCAAGAGTGCAAGTAGTAAAAGAACTCAGAGGAAAGTAGGATTAGATCGAGCTTTGAATAGTGTTCTCTCACCATTTGATTCATCATCATCATCATCAAATAATCAAATGATGGCTACTCCTACAACAGACAATAACAATTTTAAAAAGTCACGAGAGTCTAATACTACAAGCTCAACAATGCAAGATTTTATGGGTGTTGGTACTAATAACACTAATAGCAAAATGCCAGCAGTGAATATTAGTGATAGCTATTGGGATCAAATATTGAGTAATAGTAATAAAACGACCAATTCTTCTTCTTCAACTACCAATAACAATAATAACAACAATGGTCTTGGTGGAAGGAATAGAATCAAATCTCATCTTATGTCAACTTCATCTACCAATGATGATACATATCATTCTAGTGGTTCTAGTAATAGTGATGGAACTACCAAGTCTAATAGAGCTATGTCTAATGTTAGTAGTGCAGATTCAGCTTTTAGTCGGTGAGTACTTTCAATTTTTCTTTTAGTCAATGACTTGAGCAAAATATTATAATCAGAGAGAGACAAGTTAGTCTTGCAATATACCTTAAATGGTCTAAGTATAAGAATATAATGATGTTTGCTGCTCTCTTTCTTTGCTACATGACACAAAAGCATAAAGTTTGACCCTCCTAACTCCAAATAAGTATAGTTTGTGTTAGTCATATGTATAATAATGTTTTATATATTATTATGCGTATATAGTTTATTTATTATATATATGAGAGAAACATATCATCGCTAAATATCTCAGCACATGTTTACCTGTAGTCATTTACATTTTACACATGCATAATAATAATAAACACGAACATGTATTGATTTCATGGGTATTGCAACAACAATATATATAAGAGTGAAAGACCAATTAAAAGACATATAGCTGTAAGTCATATTCTTTTAGAGTTGTGTATTACACACATCATTATGTAATACGTCCTCCAACATTGTATAAAGAATTTTGATTCCATTGATGAATATGATGACAAATCAAAACAAATAAGGAGTAGGTAATAATAATACAACAAAATGTCAATTTAATATTTGAGTTACGAAAGAAGTGTTAAAAAAAGCTTGCGTCCTAATGCAAACAGAATTATAGTGAGGATGAGAGAGAGATAATGATAGGAAAATACAGTACAAATGACAGAATGAGATGACAGGAATCTAATTTAAATCCTCCAAATCACTCATTTCATCAGAATAGATAAAAACTATATATATATATAAGTTATTCATCAAAGTATATATAAACAACAAAACAAGGTTTAATTTTTTTTGTCTCACAGCACAGTAAAAGCTCATTGAAAATAAGTGTTTTATTTTTTGCTACTTGCTACGTAACGTAATGTGTAGTTTGGAAATAACTCAAGTGTCAAAGTCATAGACTATGTGTGTATTTACACAATGAAATAAAAATCATGATGCCAAGAGCTACTACTTACTAAACTATGTACGTACTTTTACATTGGAGAAATTCTCAGCCTTGTAAAAAAAATCCAGCTTGATGATAAAAACAATGCAAATATTATTTTAAGCATTCCAGTAGAGTAAAGTAGATTTACATAGACCTTCATTTGTACCAATGTCACTCAAACTCACAGAGAGAATGTTATTTTTATTGGAGCTACATATATATCATGTACTTATACTGTTTTTGAATTCTTTTGTTTTATTTGGAGCAGATCTGATGGTACAGACTTGGAATTTGAGACGTTGGAATCACTAATGAACATTGGAGGCACTACAACTAGCAAAAATGGAGCATCTTCACAACAACAATCCAAACTATTTTCAAAAGATAGAGAGCAACCTGATAGTCCAATGGATGTCTCATCTTCTTCACCTTTGCCCTTTAGTAAACCTAACTCACTTTTTTCACAGTCACACCTTACCACAAATTCAACCAAGGATAATAATAATTCTTCTTCTTCATCCCTTGCCAAATTTTGTCATGATTGTGGCACACCTTACCCTTCAACCTTTGCTAAATTTTGTATTGAATGTGGAGAAAGGCGTGCAACACAATTATAAATCAAGACCAAAAAAGAAGAAGACCTGATTGAGGCTTAAAAAATATACACATCTATTGCATTTAACAAGATTAACAATTACATCCAACAAAATTGTGTTTTATAAAGACAAGAATAAAAACAACAACAATTTGTGTTAGGTACTAATCACAGGTTAAAGAGAGATAGATTTATTTAGATTGCTAATTAGTATACGTATAAAAATGACTGTAAAAATCTGTTACTAACTGGAATAAGTATTATATAACAATTCATATTATGTAAAATATATTGAAAAAAAAACAATTCTGGTCTTATTAACAAGTGATGTCACTTTATGAAGCTTATTATTACATGGGAATTGTAATCAAAAATTCTTAAAGTCAATTTCGAAAAATAATTATTAAGAATGTATGGTATTCTAATATCTCCTTTCTATAATTAATTATTATGTACCTAAAACCTAATGAATGTCCTTTACTTTATATGATTAGCACCATTCCTGTTTGTGTAGTATAGTAAGTTTTTTTTGTAGAGAATGTCAAGACTCAAAAATGTAAAATAATCTGATACATGATGGTTTTGAAATAAATATAAACATGTTGAAAATGACCAAGAATTTTTAAATGCATTTTATGCAAAATAAATAATTGCACACAAGAATATCATCAAAAGTTTTCAGTTTTCACAAGTCCAACAATCATTTATTTTTAATTTACTTTTGTTTTCCATTTTTATCTCTCTTGATATATTTAGGCACTACTTTAACGTATAGTGCACTAATTATTGTTGTTCACATGCACATTTTCTCAGCAATATAATATATTATTAACATCTATATATTTATAGTACGTATATATAATTTCTTGTTTTACACACTCATAATAATATAATAATAATAATTACTTTTAGAAGCATTTGCAAATCACACAACAGTTCCGTAAATATGATTACATTATTTATTAATAGATGTATGTATATATATATTAATTAGATTCAATACAATCATATTGGCTCAAATTCTATAACGCAACAATTAAATAATATAGATTCAAGATTCCAAAGTCTCAGAGGCAGAGTTGTATATTTTCAATTGGCTAAAATATTCCATGTTTCAATATCCGAGAACCATGTTTTACAAAAATTTTGACATTTGTTAATTATCAGCACTTAAGCTTTTTAATTTTGTTTTTCAAATGTTGAAATTGAAATCTGGAACAGTAAGCCTAATAATATGTGATGAGTAACGTATTTCGGGTATAATTTATAACAATTAATATTAATAGTAAGCATGCAGTTTGATTTTTGTAAGTCTATAAAGATTGTACAAATTACATAATGGCTAATAAAGGAAACAAAAATATTTGGCCAAAAGTGTATTATATAATAAATTAACAAAAAAAAGAACAAAATATATATGTATATAGTAGTAGTGCTGCAGTTTAGTTAGAACACAGGATAGCAGATAAAAATTACATAATTATTTTTACTTTCTCTTATATATGCACAAATACTTAACAATTGATAGTCTACCTTTCTTTAATATTATGAAAACAAAGGTTTAGCAAGCTAAATAGGATATGTTTGTAATCATGTGTAATGTAGTCATTGTGTTGTACCTATTACAGAAATTTTTAGGTAGTGTCCTACAATAAACAAATTTTAACAATAAATATTATAACATCAAGTACCAGTCCTACATGCAATTTAGGAATATATAGACACAGTACAGTAATATATAGAGCTATTTACAACAATATTTCTTAAAAGCTATAATAATAACATTATAAATAACAATATATAATATATATATATTTGTATAATATATAATAATCTCTGTTGTATTATTTATTTCTTTGGTTAATTGAGCCTTGATTTCCCTAAAATATTTAGCATCTCGTGAATTTCACTCATTATATACACATTTATACTCAAACATTCACTCAAACAATTTTATTTTATACTCTAGATATATGATACGTTTTTCATTAAACTTTAAAGCTTATAGTTTCTATTTTATAATATGGCAGTGATTTATATTTTTTTAGCATTTTTAGCTTCTTCATTCTTGTAACTTGTATTTAGTTGAAGATTTTTTTTTGAACAAAAATGTTTCTGTTTTCATAAAATACGAATATCATCAGACATTTTTTTAACTGTTTTAAGTTTAGTTGATTTTTTTTGACAAATAAGTATTGGCAGTTTTGTGTATATCCTGATAAGAAATTGTTGAGGTATATTTGGTAAAGAGTAGTAAATATTTTTCGTACATTCATTCATTATTTCAGGTCAATTTCAACAAAAAAAATTTTACTATAGATTTAAAAAAAACGGAACAGTTTTCATACTTGAGCTGCTTTCATCAATTTGTGATTTCATGCTTTGAAAATATATTCTTAGCAGGTCTTCTGACTTTAATAATTAAAAAATTAACTGAGTTGTTGACTTCTTTCTAAATTGTAGCTTCAAGTAACAGAAATACAAAAAACAAGTTGTAGTAGAAAAATTAGAGAAAATCTGTATTTAGTTTATAGGAGCTATATAGAATATAAACTAACTAAAAAAAGCTTTGACTTTTATTCGTGAGACTCGATAGCTCTCTGATATACTAATTAATTAGATAGAGTATATGATACGATAGTGATTAAAACCCATTTTCTAATAAAAACAACCTGAACACAATATACTGAACAACACTTGGGAAAAAATAACTATATATTATATAACTACATTCACTGGTCATCATCATATTCACATAAAGCCTCAATCACTCAATAATAACAATTATAATTTATACTATAATCTAATTTCTTAAAGCCCATTTAAAACACTTATTTCTGTTCTGTAATATGTTATCGTTTCTCTATACCGGCATCACAACGTTTACGCATAATAATATATTTTTATAATAATATCAATAAAGAGCTCATGATATATATTTTAGGATTCAATCTTGCTGTAAGCTATGGAAGCTATATACTTTTAACATTTACTACATAATAAGTTAATAAATATATATATATTTGGATAATATTTTTGTAGTAGCATTAGAAGCTGCACTAAATTATATATATATAATAGGATACACAACCTTATAAATATTTGTATTTTTTTCTTATAGTTAATTGACAAGCACACTATTATTATAATTCTTTTGGTAAGTTCACTGGGCTTATATATGTTACTCTCTATTATATATATTTTTTCATTAACACATTTTATATTACGTAAGAAAACATTGAACAAATGCAAAATACTCTTTTCTCCTTATAATTAGCTGTTACTAATCTATTTGACGTCATTCCGTTGTACAACAAACACTAAATATCTAATATAGTAATTAGGTAACCTTTGCTCGTCATCAGTAGTCAATTAGAAATATTTTGATACACTGTACATACTATATAAACTAAACTACAAATAAACCTTTGTATTTACTTCCTTTATTATATATATATAAATTAAGTTTTAATATCTAGCAATTAGAAAAATGACTATTTAAGTAGCGTAGTTTGTTGTTAGGAACAAAAAATTAATTTTCTTTTCGAGTAGTATATTTAATAGTAATAGTAGTAGCGTATATATATATATATATATATTTAATTAACTTGACTTTGTTTTGTTGCCTCAGCTGAAGTTTTAAAGTCAATTTGAGCATAGGTGACATTACTAGCAGCCGCCGAAGTTCCACAGCCACCTGTTAATGATCTTCTAGCTCCTGGTGTCGTTGTCAAATGTTGAATGGACGCATATGTAACTTGCTTTTCACCACTATTAGCGTCTGATGAAGAAGAAGAAGGAATTGCTGTTGAGGATGCATTTCGACTAATTGAATCTTGCTTCTCTGGAGACTCTTCAATTCTTGTCAAACCTGTCGATGTTGTTGTTGTTGTCGCTGTTGAAGATGCCGGAGTTAATATTGAAGGTATTGTGACATTACTGTTTGTTGTAGAAGAAGAAGAAGGAGTGGAACTATTATTATTAGTGGAACTTGACTCTTGTTGCTTGACACTTTGCAATGATGCAATACTGCTCGTACTACTATTGTTACTTGTTGTACTTAAATTACTACTACTACTAACACTTCGAGTAATTGTTGACATACTCTCATAAGAAGTTGTTGTTGTTGTTGTTGATGGTGTAAATTTATTTGTTGATGATGATGCTGACAATGGTAGTATTGCATTGACTGGATTACTATTAGCTCGTACAATTACTGGATTACTAACTGGCATTGTGCTACTTGTTCCACAACCAACAAGATGTGAAATATTATTTAAACTCGCTTTTCTTGGTATTGTTGTTGTAGCTGTAATTTTTGTAGTAGCTGCATTTGAAGAAGAAGGAGGTAACATTGTTGTAGTTGTAGTTGAAGAAGACTGTGATTTAGATTTTTGTGATGAACTAAAATCCATATCAAGGTAAGTTCCTTCATCATCCATTTCTTTTAATTTATTGAGATCCATTCCTGTCATTCTTGTTAGTATTGAAACTGGTGGAGCGTCTGAAATTCCAATAGTTGAATTGGGAAGAGTATTACTTCTTTGAATAGAGATTGGTGCTGATGTAGCATAGCGTGGACTACTTGATGATGATGGAAATCCACCACCACTAGCAGTAGGTGTATCTGGTGTTTCAACAATTGGTGGTGTATCATTTCCTCCATGAACTCCAATATGACATGGACTAATTCTAATGCTAGAACCAGAACCACCACTTAGACTACCATTATTTGTCACAGTTCCTGTTGGACCTGGTAATGATCGTTTTCTATTTTTAGTTTTGTTATGAGAAAAATCCAATTCCATTAGGTCAGAGTCACCGGCTGAAGAATAAACTGTACTAGAACCAGGATGAGCTGTTACATAAGCTGAATTTGATAATGGACCATGATGATTAGTCATTGGTAAATGATGAGAATTATTTGATGAGGAACTTGTTGCAGAAGAAAATTTTGGTGGTGGCCATCTTCCTGTGCTACCACTCCATGAACTACTTAATGTTGTACCAATTCCTTTATTTGGAATATTTACTCCTGTAGAAGACATACCACTGGCTACAGTACCAGAGTTGACAATTGGACGACGAACATTTTTAGAACCAACAGACATAGCTCGTATTCTATGTGTTTCTTGAACAGCTTCAAGGCGATTTTTCCCTGGACGACTTTTACTTGTTGCTGATGTATCAGATCGAGAGCCAACACTGTAGGCTCGAGTTGGACGCATCATATTGACATCATCGAAATCATCTTGTAAATATGAACGAACTTTTTCCAATGGGAAATCAGAGCTTGGTGTTCCTGATTGAATACTGTCACTACTAGCTGGTGACATTCGTCTCATATCTATAGAATAATACAAAAAAAATAAGTAAAATAAATTTATATGTTATAAAAGTTCAAAAATAAGTAAAACTTGTGGTCTTTGACTTTTGGCCTATAATATATACATACGTAGAGCTACTAGATAAATAAAAAGATTTTTTTGGTATATTTTTAAGTAATAATTCATAAGTAAAGATTATTGATTAAAAAATGTGTAAACTAAAGTACACTCCCTTTTATATATATAAATCTGTTGAAATAAAGCAGAGAGTAAAGAGAATAACAACTAAATAATCTTATCACATCTTTTCATGAAAAACTTTTCGTATGTATATATATCTGAACATATATTATTACAACAACCTCCGTCCTTGATATAAAGACAACTCAAGTAGCAAAGTTCAATGTTTTTTCTTATATATTTCTTTATGATGATCTCTTTCTATTTACATTATATTGTCGTCCAGTACAAAAAGGATATTTATTTCATAATTTTATCTCTCTCATATATGTCATTGCATCCTTTCATTAATAATTGACATCTGACTAAAACCACGTATATACTTACATCTATAAAGAAAAGAAAGCCATTACATACCATCATTGCTTAGATTCAATTTTCTATTGAAATCCATATCAAGATAAGTTTCATCAAGCCCAGTTGTTGAGCCAGCAGTAGAGTCACCAGCTCCAGATTCAGATCGACTATCATGTCAAATCAATCATAATCACATTATTATTATTATACTTCGTTAATAAATACATAATTACTACACACTACAAACATATATTACGCAAGACTATAAATATATATATATATATAAACTCTTATTATCATCATCAGATCCACTTGTGATATATGTGTGTGTAATAATGACAATAATAAGTATTTTTATTGGTTCTTATAAACATATGGATATATTATGAATGACAAATTTAAAATTCTCATCTTTATCTCACCTGTGGTAAGCCGCTGGTATCATTGGTACATAGCCTTCATTCTCTTCAACTAAACTTGAATTGCGACTATGAGACACAGACACTTTTCCACCACCATTACTACTTGCCATCGACATGTTGGACTTGACAGCTCCTATTCCAGCTGTGAACAAATAGCAAAACATGTTTTCAATATCAATGATGATGAAGCCATCATCGTCATTTAATTTCATATACAAAATAAATAAATTGCATAATCTTCTTTCTATATATATGTATGTATATATACTTTCATTTCTTTGCTTTTCTTCACACTTGTCAATTTCTCTCTCTGTCAACTTCCTTATACTATAAACTACTACTTACTAACTTAGAAAACTAAAATTAGGACAAATGAGATCTGTGTGCAAGATCAATAGTACACGAGATTTGCACGTGATGAAAGTATGAAAAGGAGAAGATCAAATAAAATTATTGCTAATAAATGTACTACCATTATAGACGAGAGATCATATTAGTGCAGTTGTGTTGTACACTTTAAAAAAATGTAATAATCATATAGTAATAATATAGTATATGTGAATGAGCATGAATATGAGCTTAAATTTACATTTGATCTTCTATACTACTAACTACACTAACCACTACTACTGAAAAAATGCTCTCATCTATATTACAGCAGAATTATATATATATATATAAACTAGAGTAAATATATTTGTCTGTACTCTCGATTGAATTGAGTGCTCTACATATTCATTGCATTATTTCTGGTCCATTTTTCATACAAGCAATAAAATACTTTTCATACTTTGCTTATATGTATACCTAACAACACTTTACTTTCAAACTGCTCTAGTTTTCTTCTCTTTCCTATACATCATAATAAAAAGCTATATAATAAACCACCTGTATTTATATTTACACAAGGATTTGAAGTAGAGGCTACGTGTACACACAACAACAAGTGTATATATGAGGAAAAACAACTAACTCAAGGTAAAAATTGTTAAGTACTTACCAGGACTCATTGTCATATAAGAATTGTTGTCTTCTGGAGACATTGGACTTTCTATAGGAGTTTGTGCAGAAATTCCACTTTCTCTTCCAACTGTTGTTTCAACATAATCACAATCAATATTATGATTATGCGAATTAGCTGAATTGATAAGTTGTAATGTAAGACTAGGATGATGATGATGATTATGCAGTGTTGAGGAAGATGCTATGTCATCAGATCCTGGGTTCCATGGAACATATGACTCATCATCATCTTCATGACTTTTAGAATAGCTTGTATCTGAACCACCATGTAATCTATGATGACGATGTCCATTACTACTATTATTGTTGTTATTTTCATAGTCCATTGAGTAGGAACTTGAGGCTGAGTCTGTAGAGCACATTGGACTACTGAATGCTATAGAAGGTGGTGAACTAATAATTGGCACAGGAGGAGACATTGATGACAAACCAATGCTCATATGACGTCTCTCTGTAGCTGTTGATGACATAGAGTCTGTTCTCTGACGAATTCCATCCATAGAATTAATTCTTGTCATTCCTGGTGGAGTAACTGTATGGAAAGAATGAGAGCGTGAGGATGAGGAGCCAAGTTGATCACTGTTCCACGTGTAAGTTCTTGGACGACGAGGAATGTTGTCTTCTTTGGTGTAATTCTGCATAGCTCTGTTGCAAAGGAAAGAGACATCGTTATTAATATTTAGTAAAAAGAAATTTCATTCTATCATATGATGATGATGACTAATATCGTAAGTTAATATATTATGCAATGAATGGAATGAAAAGGAAGTAGTAATGCGACTGTCGCCTATTATTATAATCTTCATCTCAGCATAATCTCACATGATCTTCTCTGATCCCTTGTCAATTGCTATGTCGCAATATTCTCATGAATTGAGAAATGCAACAAGTACTTAAAAGCAAATAGAGTAAAGTAAAAGAAACCTCTAACCAAAAACCACTATAAGAAAAATAAAAAACCGGACACCGGAAACTTGAGCGACATGAAAAACAAATTTTTATCAACATCAGACTGACGACTCCGAAAAATATTTATCTTGTGGACAACAAACAGAAAACCAAAACCACAAGCAGAGGATAGAGTATTGAAGGAAGCTTGTGGTTTGTGATAACAAATTTAGAAGTCTTATTTATTTTCTTCATAAATGAATAATAAGGAACATATAAAGTCCAAAATACAAAAAATAACTCTGAAAAACAAACACGACGGCCTAATAATCAACTATAGAGCTATTTATGTCATTCATAAACAAATAAGGATGTAGAAAAAAGTAAATGCTTGTCATCACGTGCGCTTATATAAGACAAGGCTATAATATACTCTTCTCGGGTCAGTGTTCACTAATCGCTAATTCATATTTAAACAATTTCCTTCCATTTATTCTCTTTTTGTCAACTTTACACTTTTACATACACATTCTTTTTTCGCAATTCAATGAAATATCATTCCAAGTTGATTGACTTTTGTGACTAAATTTTGTACGAAATATATATATATATAAATTTCATTCATTCACTAAAACTTTTTACAAATTATACCTACTAAATATCTCAATGTTTGCATATTTAGACTAGGTAAGTATTAGTTCCATTATTTGCATATACATACATATGATATTTACTTTATTCTCAATTTAAAACTATACTACATATAGCCCTATGTACTTGTAAACAACTCAAAAAGGCAAAACACACACGAATTTTTTCCGATTGCTTTCTTGGAGAAAAAAGGTTATCATTTGACCTTTTTCTTTCTTATCATAATCATTAGTAAGTATCACGTATGCTACTTGTAGAAATAATTTTTAGAGTTGCACAGAAAAGCAAAAGTTTCATATATATATATGATTGATCTTCCAATATGGCAGTGCAATAACTCAAACCTATGTAATACTTGTATTTAAGATGATGAAACTTTTTCTTAAATATCTTTATAATGCTCTAATAATAATATGTAATCTTTATCACAACAAGACAGAGTCCGCGAGACTATTGACTTATTTTCTTCTTCAAAGTTGTTTGCTTCCAAAGTTGGGAAACAACTTGGTACTTGGATACAACTAGATAAATATGAACATACATAAGACATTAGTTTGCCACGTGAGTAAGGAAGAAGTTTACTAGTACAAAATCATATTTTATATATTTATGTGCAAACTTAAGACTCGTCACATTCAACAGCAGCATCCAAATGACGTGAATATAGTTTCATCTTTCGTAGAAATATATTTATGTGACAATCTTAATTACAAAAAGCCATTATAATTATATTGCATAATCACAATTTATAACATAGTATATAATAGTGACTCTACTATATATATAGTTCATAAAAATTGAAAGATTTAATGGTTTATTGAGTTAACCTACGATAACATTTAGAGAATATATCGCCATTAAAAGTAGTAGAAAAAGTGGACATTGGACTTTACGTATTATTGGATACTCTTATTATCTTTCTCTAACTGTGTTGCTATCATAATATAAAAGGACATTTTACTTGTCGTCTTCATTGCTCTCACCTTGACGTATCAATGTGATGTGCTGCACGTATAACAACAACACTTGACTTTTCTTTTTTAAAAATAGATCAACCTGCTTACCAACTTTTAATTTAAAGAGACTACATATATCTGCTTGCATACATTATGCGCACATCAGCAAAATCGCAAATTCATTTCAACGGCACGTTATTCACAGCACATAGAATAATGCTTACTATAGCTAAATAAATGTACCATAGACCATTCACCTAGATAAAAATCTTCATAGCAAAAAAACCTTATTTTTTGGCTTACTCCAGTAGAACTTGGCTAGCGTCTCATTATCAACAAACTTTTGAGATTATATATATGCCATCCTTTTTATTCTTTAATAAAAATTCCTTATCGTCTCTCTATATTATGACATGCTATATATGCTCTATACTACATTTTGTGTATAAACTTTAGAATATGTTAGAGTAGCTGTTGCTATCAGAAAATCACGCTTATGTTTGAAATGTTGTTGTGCCTAATTAATTAGTTTTCTTCTAATAACATGAATGTGAGTTGTTGACGACGCCCACTATATCAGTCTACGTACACGTGCCTTTTCATATTATTCAACTACTAAGACTATCTTCTACTTTATAACTTCTAACCTATATATTTTTATAAGAAAATACCTCTATTAGTACTATAAGAGTAAGAGATGAATCTAAGAATAAAATACGCAAGACGCAGTAAAGTATTCTAAGTTCTTTGCTCCACATGTAAAAAAATGACAACATTTGTATATAGCTACTTATATAAGCTTTTAAAGGTGCCGACGACTATCATCTATTACATATGTAAGTAATTTTTTAATAATATACACGAGTTTATTTATACAGCCACAACAAACTATTACTCACTCATTATTCAGTCAGTCGGAAAATAAAAGGCAGCATTTTTGTGGAAATCAAAAGAAAAAGTTTTGTCGTAAGCTTATATAAATAACAAACAATTCTCTAGTAATGAACGTCAGCGTAAGTATATAATATATATATAATGTCTAGAAGATGAAAATAACTTTGTAATGTGATACTATATTTATTGACTTGAAAATAATATTATGCTAACATGCGACGAACACACTCACACTACTGATGACGCAAGTAAATCATGAGATGAGACCAAGACTTTTGATGCTAATTTGATCCATTCTTTTTCTCTTCCTAGTCTCTAAAATAGTCTTCTAAATTCTAGCTTCCTGTAAACAACCAACTCTCTCATCAACCACCAACATTCTAACACATTTGCTTGCATATATGTATAAAATACTAAAAAAAATGCTTTCTCCGCTAATCAATATTTTATTGCCTTACTATAAAAAATTACAACTGACGACAACAAACTATTATAATACCTCACACATATTTCTTGATAATGATTTAGTTTTAAATGGGAAGTGACACACACCAAAAACATTTGTATATATATATGCAGACGTGTTGTAAAATGTAGAATGCAGACGGTGCAAAAATTATTACACTCTTTTATGACATATTTACTACAGTTTTAACACTGTCATATACATATTTACTACAAGGTATATGTACTATATATAGTAAAGTCATAATAAGTGTTGAATGAGCTATTATTATTATGTCTTCTTCTAGCCTTTGACTACTAATACTTTGTTAAGTCTACACCAGTCAAAATAAGAAAGTATAACTAAAAGGAATGTTGAGGCAAAAACACATTTATTACTTCTAATAATAATATGAGACAATAAGTATTAAAGGAGTCATGACCTTAATCTGAGTATTGACCGGCAATGTAATTTACCTTTTATTAAGTTACGTACGTATATATTGATGACAATATAATATAGTAATCAAAGTGCTCAAATACGCAATAAGAATATATATATAATCAATAATAATATTTTGTGAATCTATACTCTGTGTTTTCTATTCTATTCCTTTTATATATTTAATGTATAAAAAGAAGAATATCATGAATATTTATTGCTATTTGTAGAAAACTAACATCCATATAAAGTACTTGTCAATTCTCGAGTGTAATGCTCTTCTTGTCTATATGTACATTAGCAAATGGTTTTAGTCGCCACTAAAATTCTATGTATATGACAATTCAGAGAATTCTGCATCAAAACAGATATATGTATATATAACATTTGACCATTATATAGTATATATGTCTATATTTATCACATAGACTCATTTCTATTTGCCTAGTCATTAGCGCACAAAATGTTGTCAACAAATGACTCAATATCATACAGAGTAATTATAAAAGTGTTTATTTCAACGGAAGAGCACGAGAACAGGCGACAAACACATATTTAGTATTCCATTGGCCTTTTTTTACAAATACCTGGAAACAGTTTCATTATCGTAAAATTTCCACATTATAATTTTAGAATGAAAAGGTGACGTGGGTTTATACGACTTTCTGACGCTGAAAAAAAACACTAAATAGCTCATTTACATGACTTGTAAAATTTTCTAAGAATACATTTGAAAAAAAATTCTTTTGATGTTGCCTGGAAAAATATAGAGAGAGTAAGAGATCTGAGATACTCGCGTGGGTTTCTTTTAATTAACTCTTTATATTAGCTATTGTAACTGTAAATAAAGAAACATCATGAAAATCCTTCCACTTGTTAGTTGTTGGAAATAAGAGAAACTTTACATCTACGCACTTGGAACCTAGAAATCACGAGCAACCCACGTTTATTTCCTCCAGAAGGTAAAGTAAAGTAAAGGAAAGTCAGTTCCAAAATGGATTAAATGCGCAGTTCTTATCATGAACTATATATATATATATACCTTGTAGGAAAATATGATATCAAAGCTTTCTTTTCATTGTGAAAGTATTCTTCCATTCACCTTCACGCTAAATGCTTTCTTCGCAGTCAATTCTCGTTCCAACTTTCTAATGAGTAAGCACAGAAGTGAGGAGAAAAACAACAAACAAAAATTTCTTCAAGCAACATTAATATCTCAGAATGGGGCGACGTGATACTAACAAAACATTTAGCGAAAAATACTATATAATTATATAGTCACTATACTCGACCTTGGTTAGCTATATGTAAACGTCTACAGTACAAAACTCTACCTGAAATCCTTTCTCGGTACATTACGTAACTTTGTATATATACATGTGCATAAAAAACTTCTAAAGATCTACAAGGCGAAGGTAAACATTTTTCTTCTACTGCGTAGTAAAAAAAGCCCACAAAAAGGTTATAACACTCACCAAACTCATATGATTGCTAGTCATAATAAGAATGAATACCTATACTATAGTATGCATATATGTGAAGCATAATACGCCAAAATGTTTACAAAAAGAGAGACCGATTCATGGATGATGATGATGATGACTATATAAACCATATGACTGGACGACGACGACGAAAAAGCAAACAATGTCATGTGAGAGAACCAAAAAATCAATTCTGCTATACCTATATATCGCAGACTACAATAACAAAAAAGTATACCTATCAGACTATCATTATCATCAATTATTATTATACGCAGTCAGCAAGCAGCTCATATTTTGACGTTTGAGAGTCTTGTAGGATTCTCTCATTAGTGAGAAAAATGAGATTTTCCAAACTGGAGGAGTAATAAACAAAACGCATTTTATGTAATCATAGAAAAAGATCACTCTCCTATAATATTACTCATCTTTTCAAAAAAAAAACCAACAAAAAATGTATCATTGCATCAAAATCTTTGCTGTATATAATATATACTCTGATGGCTATATGCAAAATGGATTACAAAATTATAATGTACTATCAGAAACTCATCTATTATGTATGGTATAGTAGTAGTATGATGGTATGAAATAGCAAAGAAAGTAACGTCGCAGTTAGTAAAGCTAGTATAAAGTTAATAGCAGCAAGGCTCTCTATATAAATGTTGAAGGCGACAAGGTCACCATACTGCGTTTTACCGCTGCTCTCAGCAAAAAGACTGTAGTGAAGCTGCCAACAACAACGTTCATTTCTATCAACGATTATACAATAGTCCTATTCTCAAAATGAAAGGGTTAGCATATGGCTAAGCTTATTTGGATTTTTTAGTCTTATACGTATATGTAAGCTCAACATGTTATATCATACGATGAGAGATGATGACTTGCTATATAACAACAACGTAA
>VCNE01005981.1:0-30950 GCA_009869805.1 Oncopodura yosiiana
AAAATCTATTCAAAAGAACTGCTACTGGAAAGACTCTTTCTCAAGTCTAAAGAGGACTACAGAAGTAAGAAAGAGAGGAACTAGTTTTTTTTTGAAACCGGAACCAAAATCCAAAATCAAAGTTTTTTAGTGTCAGTCACAATCTATAGAATTCTTTTTCTTACATATATTCCATAAAATACTCTTATCTAACAGCGTCCATATATAATCATCTGAATGGTACAGAGCCAAAAATTCAAAAAAAGTTTCCCTTGTCTTGAATGTAATGTATTTTACACAATGACACTAACAGAAGAAAAAAACAAACTCGATTTTGATTGTCTTTCGTTTCACATACAAAAAAAACAATTCAGTCTCACTTTACTATCATGTGAACTATAAAAATTGCATTGTGCAGTTTACACAAGAGTACTACTCTATAAGTATTTCATACCATATGGTGAAAGTCAAGTCATTTTCAGATCGATTTGCTACAAGACTCTTTTTTGTGTTCATACATCATGATTTTCTTTCAAGTCTATTGTCTTTTTTCTCCAACTCTTAGTCATCTTTTTCTCCTCACATTTCCCACTTGTGTAATAAAAACATTGCAGCAATAAATAAGCTTTATATCCTACTCGTCTTCTTCTTCTTGTGCTCTTTACTACTTGTTTCTCTCTCTTCATTCTATCCTATCCGTTAGTATAGTTATAGTATGTTTAGGCAGAGTTTTTGGTGATGATGCCAACATCACTTTCACCCTCAATGACTTGTACTCTAGCCGCTTTTTCTTTTTTTTTGGTCTCACATTTATATAGTGTTGGTGAAAATAATATACACTACTACTACTATGCGATGCTTCCTGTCTATCGCACTCTCTCTCTCCTTTATTTTTCATGGAGGACAGAAAACACTATGTACGCTCCCCTCATCTTTACTTTTTTCCAGTAATTTCATCATGTTGTACTATTTATATTGTGTAAGTGCCTTCTTCCTTAAACATTGTCCACAAAAATTTCCACGTTCTTACAACCCAAAGTAACTGGTGGAAAAATGAAGAAATTGTTCCAAATACTTATGCTGATCACGTCTTTATACTTATAGAGCACAGAGAGTGTAAGACCAGCAAGACATTCCTTCTTACAAGACTGTTATATTGGGCTATACATAGTTTATATTGTGGCACTTTTTGGTCCTTTTGCTATTCTCTAAAGCCATTTGGATTTCTTGGCAACATTTTATACTTTTCCTTTTTGTCCACAATCTATATAGTAGAGAGCAAAAAAGCAAGGACCATACATATTACATGGTAGCATAGTTTTTACTATCGTATAGACTGCATTAGACTTTTTCTCTTTCTCTAGTAGTGTTGTCGACCTTCATAATTCAAAAGGGGCAATGCACTTTTTGGTTTTGAACAATGAAGACTAGAAAGTTCTTTTGTTGATTTGCTACGAGAGATTATTTTGGTGGAGAGAGCACTTTTCTTTCAAAAGTTGAACTTGACTTGTGGTTGAATGTGTGAGAGAAAGAAAAAATGAAGCTATTTACCAATGCATTAGATTGTGATGCTGAGTTGTGAGATTTTAAAGTTTTCTCTCAAAGTGGTCATTTATGTCTTTCTATTGTATCGTAATGAAGTTTGTTAGTATTTTTTGTCATGCCATATTATGGATGTTGCAAATGTTTGCAATATTTTTTGCAAGAGAGAACAAAATGGCATGAAATTACGACTTTTTCAAGACTTATTTATTTATTTGCAAAAAAGTAGTACCTTCATAATAGGCTAGAAGTATCGTGAGTGCAACTATAATGTGAAAGGTAAAGATTAATTGCCCGGTGTTACTACAATCCCTCTTGCAACTTTGAATGAGGTATTTAGCTAGGAAATTGTCCTCAAGAGTATTGTAGTTGTTGGAGAACCAACTCTAATTTGCTCTTACGATGGCTCTCTCTTTCTCTCGAAAACATGCTATCAAATTACTTGGTTTACTATAATGGATCCTAAACAAGAAAAAATGCAATAGGGAATGTGCAATGCAACTTACATTCCATTTAGGCTATAAACCAAACTGCTGTGATGTCTCACTCTCACATTTTCTTCTTTCGAAAAGCACAGCAGTTTTATATGAGGAAGAAAGTTAGAAGAAAATCCTTAGCTGTTTATATGTTTACACACTTTTGCTTGCCTTACGTATATAACCTACTGTACTAATACAGATTACTTTAGACATCATAATAACAAACAAAACACAGAGGAGAGAGAGTTGTCAAGTTTCAATATTACTTTTTTTCTTCTTTTCTCTAGCCGTATGCTATATACAACTTCATCTTATGTAGCCACTAAGTACAAGAGGGATTTCTTTTTCTTCTAACACTTTCGCCTTTTGAAATATAAGGAGAGAAAAATAGACAGGGAAATATAATGAGAATAAGAACTCCTTGGTGCAAAAAATTGCTAGATATACATACATATATAAGCTACCACCCAAGTAGTAGTCAGGAACAAGATTCTATTATTTTTTCTATTCTTAAGAATCTCTTTTAGACTATATGTATTTGTTATAGCATCACAACTAGTTACAGTTATTATGATTCTTATGTTATATATGTATACATATTATATGATATACACGTCCAATGTCAAGATGAGCGATTGTATAATAAACCACTTGCTGTTATGCCACTGCCTCTGTAGTTTGTCAAAGTCATTCAAGACTGAGAGAGACTAACTATAAAGGGAAAAATTCCAATTAGATACACAACTCCCATAGGGAATTCCCAACAACAGCAACAACGTAACGCTTTTTCTTCTCCCATATATGTTTTTGTGCCAAGCACATACAACAAAAAATAATTAAGTTATCTTCTCCATTATATATTTGAACTAGGAGCACCACGTTGGTTGTTGTTGTTGACAAACAGTGAAAGTCACTGCTACACGGGAAATAACAATAGAAAAGGATTGTGGAAAGTTAGTCAAAGTCACAGCCACACACACACATTTTATATTGTACAACAAAAGCTTTTTGAACCAAAGTCTATACTAGTCAACTCATGTAAGAGTAAAAGTAATATATATTGTACTAGTAGTTATTTTTACATGTCTCATATAGTAAGTTTAGTTGTTGAAAGAGAATGTGCCATAAGTGATCGCTTTTACAACAAGTAGTAATATAGCAGACAAATATATAAAAGTCATTTTTTCAATGAAACCCATAATGTCCCATTACTACAAGACAAATCTACCGAAAAGAGATTACACAAGAATTGATTTCAATCTCTCTTCCACAACAATGTTACTTTACTAATTATTGTTCATGTCAACTGAACTTGACAGTAAATGATGAAGCTTCAAGAGCTTACACAAGGAATTTTTTTATGAAATATGAAATGGACTCGACTGCGTGTACTTTTATAACAATTTCATATTTCTTCTCATAACATCTGTTTCCATTTATTTTTTTTGGCAAATCAAAAACTTTCACTGTTATATATGAGCATATATGTATGTATGCTATAGTAAAAGCAATTGACCTTATAACACCAAAAGGTCAAGTAGTCTCACCAACTCACCAGCATCGTTTATATGTTTTGACCCTAGAGGAAAGAAAGTCAACAAATCCTTGTCATAGTGAATTTAAGCATGTACACCCCATATAAAATAACGGAACAAGCGAAAGAGATCATGTACTAGAATGAAGAACTGCGTTGGTTTGCTCTACATTTTACTTGGATTTCTTTTTATTGTTCACATTTCTCTCTTCTCTCTTTCCTCAGTTGACATCATAAATCAGCTAGTATTACAACTAGAAACGACGTCTCTTTTGCACTCAAGTCTCACAGTGCATTGTAACAATATGTATAATGTTCTAAAAAGCGTGTGCTGTGCTAGCAAAAAAAACAAACAAACAAGTTGAATGAGAAAAGTACAAAACTAAAAACTATGTACAGAGATATAGTAGAAAGTAACGGAAGATGAGAGATTTTTAGGAGAAAAAAGTACAAAACTGTAAACTACGGAAAGTTTCTCCGTTGCTCTGTTGTGCATAAAAAGTATTTTCATAGTATAAAATTATATGTCATGACTCGTGACATAGAAATAATGGTTTATCTATTCTCGTTTGTTGTCATTTGTTATTTGGATATAAAGTATGATGTAAAATGTGTATTTGTTTTGTTCTCAACTAGAAGAGGAAATTGCTTCATTTGATTTGTAGCTGACATAAAGTGAAGACTTGCTCATATATAAAGACACACACATTTCCCATTTTTTATAAATGACAAGTATATATGTCAGATGATGGATTGAGACAGGAAACAACATAGTTGATGGTATTCTGATTGCTAGGAAAAAATAGAGACATGTCATCAAAACAACAATCTGTTGCCATTTGTAGATCTATATTATTTAACTTCCTCTTCTTCCTACTCTACTAACTACTATATACACACTTTTTACATTTTATATGTGACCTACTATTAGTATTATATATAGCTACAAAAGGAACACATAAAACTTTTCTCCGTTTACAGAATGAGAAATGACTTGGTTCTGATTTTTTTCTTGTTTTTTTCTCTCTTATGCTGCTCTGATGCTCCAAAGATATTCGCCAAGTGTGTTTAGTGTGGTAAGTACATATAGCTCTACAAGTTATCTTTCTAAAAAGTATTACATATATAACATAGTAGTGAGAAAAGTTTTACACTTTTGCATTCCTGATGAGATTCTACATAAAGAATAGTAGGAGTGCTAGAATGTTAAAAATAATGGTAGTTGTTCAAGAGGAGTTGTAACAATGCTAATGTAATGACAACTACGGATTTTCATGTCTTTTTCTTCTTTTCTCTTATACTTTATAGTGGAGTTATAATTATTTTAGCAGCTTTGTGTGTTGCAATTGGCGTGGTAAGTCAAAACGTACATCCTATACTTACATGTATACTATGTTTCCTGTAATGTATAATATATTTAACGTGTCTTTTTCTTACTTAGCCAATTGTAATGGAAATGCAAGGTCAGCAGACAACTTCTATGTTGAGACAAGGCCTCGTCAGAAAATTGTTGGCTGAAGTTCCGTTAATCGATGGGTAAGCATCTCTTCTTATTTTCTTGAGTAGTTAGTGATAGAAAATAGAAGCAAGCAACAACAAACTTCTTCTGTGGAGAAACTTCCTAAAGTTCTTCTCCAACTATATACATATATAGTGGCAAAAAGACATACGGGCGTAATATGTGCATAACATGTCGCGTGATTGTGGCAAGATGTCTTTCTACTTTGCTCAGTGGTTTGGCACTCTCTTGGTAAGGAATGAGACAAGTGAAAGTCAGATGGTGAAATTCCATATCACTACTAATATCAGATATATGTCTTATACTGTGTAGATCTGTTCAATTTCAATTCCAGATGTTATACTATATATACATAACATAGGCTGTTGAACTCACTTACAGACAGATATTCCATCCAAGTCTCTGTCTGTCTGTGCGTAGCATATTACATAAGTGCGTAGAGTATAAGCATATAGTGGAATAAATAGATGAATGGGATTTGAAGGAATGAGAAAGAAAAGAGATTTGAGTTTGCTTCAAGAGAGATTGATATCAACTCAAATATTTTCTGTCACAAAAAGGCACACGAGTCTTCTTAAGAGAACTACTTTTCTTCAAATTGGAAGATTGGATCAAGCGATCAAGTTAATATGTAGTTTTGATGCTGAAATATAATATGTACTATACAAAAGAGAAAGAAGAGAGAGATGATAGAGAAAAAAAATTGATTCTTGTGTGATATGTGCTATAAGAAAACTTGACCGATATATACATTTATGTGCATATAAGTGAGAAGTGAGTAAAAATAGAATAGTTTCATTTGATTCGGTTTTTTCTTACTGAGTTTCACTTTCCCCACTAGGCATAATATATCTCTTCAGCTTCTCTGAACTTATAAACGCTTTTCTATCCCATACGATGCATAGTACGTTTCTTTTTTCACGGAAGATTTGACTCAGCCCGTCACTCTTGAAAGATTTCCTAACCTTAAGCCACTCTAGTACAAAAAACATCGACTTATATAGTAGACTAAAGCTAAAAAACTATAAAAGCCAAAAAACACATTGTATTACTATGTGTACACTGTTCTCTTTTTCAATGTGTTCCCATTATATTACAGTTAGTCTCGTCATCAGAACCAAAGTTTTACTAAAAAAAGTGAACTATATACAACTTTTGAGCTTTCACTCACCAGAAATTTTACAATGACGATGATTTGATAGACCAGTGTCCAAATTTCCACTAGCATCTTTTAAGATTTCTTTTGGACAAACTGTAGCACTACTAGTACTATAGCTGTAAAACGAGTGAGAAAACTCAATTTGGTATGTATTTGAAATAGGCTCTAGGGAATTATCGATTTAAAATCTACCCTAACACCATTATTATCCAACTAAGCTACAACAATACTCTCTCTCTCTCTCTTCTCTTCATAGTATAGTCATTACGAAGAAGAATAAGAAGAGCTATAATACAAAATGTGAATTCTATGAAGCAGAGTTTTTGATACTTTCTTGAACCTCAACAGCCGGTGACTAAACTACTGAGAGCTCAGCTAAACTCACGTTGACTTGACTTGAATTTCTTATTCCTCAAAAACAAAACTTTCCTCTTTGTAACATTTGAATCATTTCATTAACTTTGGCATTACCCAAAAAGTAGGAAAGGGAAGTAAGAAGATGGAGAAAGAAGGAAGAAGAAATCACTTTTACTTTAAAACAATACCAACTATAACTGCTGACTACTAACGTAAACTACAACATATGAAAGAAGAAGGCAAAAAGAAGTTGAACGTGTTGTGCTTTTAATACAACATACAAAGTTACCATTTATGTATTATTTCTCTCTTCTCAAAGTTTTAGAAAAGAAGAGCATCGTGCAGAGAGAAAATGCCAAAATATATATACATAGTAGAGTCATGTGAAAGAAAAGTAGAACACACACATTGCTGAAATAGCTTCTCGTCTTTTTAGTTTTCTTCTCAACGAGTTTAAAACCACTAAGACGACTGTACATACTTTGAAATTCAGGCTACATACACCTTATCGGTTCGTCATACTCAACGATTTCATTACATTCAAACATCGTAAAAAACTTTTATTCATTCATCCCATATATATCAAATATACGTTTTGAGAAAAGAAAATCTTTCTTTCTCTTTCTGTTGAAATTGACTGTCTCTCTATTCTCTACCTTATATGTGACTTTTTCTCTCTCTCGCTTTTCAAACTATAAATGTCATATATGTTGAATTTGATAGAAAAAACATTTTCAATCCGTCTTTGAGTTTTTGACTAGCTTATTTTTATTATAGTTCACCACACACACACACACACCATACCTTACAATCTCGGGAAGAATGAAACACTGAAAAGCTTTCAAGTTGGTTGTTGATGGAGAAAATATTTTTTATATGTGAAGGAAAAGAGAACTTATTGTGAGAAAAAAAGGTTTCTTCGTTCAACCATAAAATATTTTCCGTTTGGTATTTTTTTAAATGGAATGTCTGTCGTTGTCGAATGTGTCGAAGTTTTTTTAGCCATACGACATCATATAAAGTAAACTAAACTTGATATTGTTAAGTTGTTAGCTTGGAAGTATAATATTGCACTGCAAAGAAATTATTAGTTATGTCTCATAGTTGCATTTCTGTTTCTTTTTTTTTTTGCTCCATGTCTGAGTTTGACAATGCTTAAGAAGTACTAGAGAAAAGCATAGAGAGAAAGTTGTCAGTAAAAGGCGCCAGTGTTGAAAACTTTTTGTTTCTTTCACTACTGCAGCATTATGATGACTTGTGTGTGTATCATGGATATTACAAAATTTTGTTCAAGACAACTTTTTGAAACACAAGACGTTGTAGAGAATTGCATTATCTTTACTTATAATATTAGTTGTGTGTGTGTGTTAGTACGTACATCATATAGTAAATAAAGAGTCAGACACAAGGCAGCAATTTTCGCTTATTCTATATAAAACAACAAAAACATTTCTAGGTCTGCTGCTCCTTCCTACAACTACAATTTCCCTAAAGAACAAAATAAGTTATGGAAGCGCGTGATGATGACCCAGGCCTTTGTACTTTCTACTACTTTATTTATAGTACTATAGTAGAACAAGACACATAATAATATTTTGCTGCTAAAGCCAAAGAAGAAGCTTATGATCTGACGAAAAGTTTAGTTCTTGTATACTAAAGTTATACATAACTAAAAAGAGAGTACTAGACTGCCTAGCTGTTTTATGGAAGCTATGATCATCACAATATTACATGGCTTGCATTTTAATTAGTGCTTAATTTAGATGAGTGCAACTTCTCTCTCAAGAAGTAATTTTGTTAAAAGACTTTTTGCTTGCGGTCGCTCTTTTTCATCACCAGACATTTTTCTGTGCTTATGATGAGAAATGAAAAGTTATGTTTTGTGTATTTGACTCAAGTTATGAATATAATGTGACTTTTTTTCTTTTTTTTAAACAAAATAGGCATAATGATCTGGCATGGAATCTGAGAAAGTTTCTTTCCAACCAAATAAGAGACCTTAACTTTGATACGGATTTACGACAGGTGAGCACTCACGTATAATTAAATTTGTCATGTTCGTGTGAGCTTTCTCTTTCTCAAGTTGTCATTTACATGTCAGAGTGATGACACAAAATTCAATTAGAACATTTTGTTGGAAATAAGAACATACTTACGAGTTTTTGCAATGCATCCTCTGTTCTTTTTGATGCTTGCTTTATTTTGCATAAAATAAGAACATATCGTCTTCATTGTATAAGACTTACATACATGTGTTTTTATGACACAAGATAATAAAAATTCTTCAAAGTCAGAGAAAGAGAAAGAAATACTTCCATTTTCCTTTTATGAGGGTTTTTAAGTTTATCTAGACATCTATATATAGAAAAGTATTTTTTACCTCTGTTCTTTTCATGTTGCTCTCTCATTCACTAAAAACTGGCAAGAGAGTTTAGAGATAGAGCCCAGAAGAGTTTAGTACTTTATATGGGTTTTTACTCCCATTAGTTTTTTTTGTGTTGCTCTGATGCATATTCTACTCACTATGCATGAGATAGAGAACAAGACGAAGTAGCCTTAGCTGACTAGAGAAAGAAGTGTTCATTAAAATTCATAGAAAAACTGGAGCCCATTAAAGCATATACTATACTATATACACCACCAGTTATATTTATTGCATACACTTCCCTTATAGTATAGACACCAATTGGATAACTGCTGAAATGGAATTTTGAAAATTGTCTATCTCTTTTTTTACTTTCTCTGCTATTTAGTCTGAGCCTTTTGCCGGTAGCGTTTGGTCACATACAGATCTAAAACGATTACGGGAAGGAGGTGTAGGAGCACAGGTAAAGAGAATTTTTTAATAATCAACTTTAGCCACAGCAGATATTTTGTATTACATACATACATACATAGTAAGTGAAAGTGAATATTGTTTGCATCATGTGTAGAATGTATAAATGAGATTACTATTATTGACATATGCTACAAATATATATTGTCTAAAATGGCTTTTTCCTTTTATTCCTTCTCTTTTGCAAAATAGTTATTTTCAGCATATGTACCATGTGGATCGTTAAATATGGTAAGGCTATTTTAGCTTTTGTACTCTACACAAAATATACTAATACTCATTTAGTATAGTAAAATGTATTGTTCAACAAACAGGACGCTGTTCAAATTGCAGTTGAGCAAATTGACGTTATTCGTCGACTTGTAGAAAAGTATCCAGCACATATGAGTCTTGCAATGTCTGCCAAAGGTGAGTATATATGAAAAATAAAATTGATTTTTATTTTGCTACTACATAACACAAATATAGAATATATTGGACAAGGAAAAGAAAAAATAAAGTAGAGTAGACTAAAACTAGACTGACATCACTCAACTCAACACTTGCTTTTTTTCTCACTTCCTTTACAAATAATATACAGTACTAAACTACTATATCCCAATATTTCATGTTACGTTAGTACATATATATCGCAGATGGATGAATGAACAGATTGAAGGGAATGTAGTTTTTATATATATATCTCGTGAGAACGAGAAGGTGTTATGTTAGCCTATAATAAATTCAACTCACAGAACCAATATTAAAAGCTTTTTTCCTTTCCTTTCACCTTATTCTTTTTCTTCCAATGTTATTCTCTGCTTAGTAAAAGGAGATATATATATATATATATATGCAATCACTACTTTCTCTCTTGCTCTGTCTTTCAGAGTTTATCTTGTGTGGTGTTAGTTATATGTCTATATAGTACAATGGTTGCTGCTCTTTTTAGAAGAGAAAGTAATATTATCCAACTATGTATGTAGTTCAGTAGAGCTATTTTATAGATGTGTTAGGTGAGTGGGTGTGTTCTGTTCTGATGACTTTGACTTTCGTCCAAAAACGGCTACTATTAGAGAGACTAGTGAATTTATATATATTGTTCTTCTTCTTCTTCTCAACTCACTCAGTCGTCTCTCTCTCTCTCTTTGATATATAGAAGGTGAATTGGATTTAGTCTTCTGTAACCAACACACAGGGAGAGAAAGCCAAGTCATTTTCTTACTGCATTTCCATTGTATCATGTAAGCCTCTCTCTTGCGGCCTATTTTCTTTTGCATAAAGTCATTTAATATTGCAATATTTGCTTCATGTAATGTGAATTTTATGCTGAGTGGTAAGCACGTAAGAAGAGGCAAGGAAAATAGAAGAAGAAAAATTTTCCATTACTTTTCTTCATGTAATTTTTTTTGCACAAGACCTATAAGTTAATAGTACTAGTAGAGAGTACTACTTTTATATATTTACTCTTCATACATTTCTCAACATTGCTTATTGCTATTACCATTATTTTCTATATTATAGCATTTATGAATATGAAGTTGAAAGATTCTTCAATCTTCAAAAGAGTTGAAGACATGAAATGTGCAACAAAGATGAAGAAGAGCCTTTTTTCTTTCCTCAACTTTCACACACTTACTGACGACGTACGTTTTACAAGGAATGTGAAAAAAAAGTGGGTTAGATTCTTTTTTTTTCTTTCTCATGCAAAGAGTAAAGTAAGTGGTTTGTGCAAATCCTTTTAAGCGATCTCATTCCTGCTCCTATTATACTTATAGAGAAAATGTGGCCATGCTAAAAATGTTGTGAAAAAAGTATATTATGTAAGTAAGAGATGAGATCATGAATATTTGACTCAACTCTGTCTTGCAGCTCCTTCTTCAGTAGAAGGAAATATCATATTTTTTGCCACTGGCATGCAATAGTTGAATAAAAAAGAAGCTCTACTTTTTATACTTTCTTCTCTCTGTCAGTTTTTTTGAGTTGCTGTCTGCACTTTACTATTACTTGTAGTAGAGAGATCAGAGACTACGTGTGTTTGATATCATATGACGACTTTGAACTTATGTCTATGTATTTCTATATGTAATAGCCGCGTGACTCTGCATACCAATTCTTCTCAATTTCTTTTTCTTCTAGAATTGTAATAGAACTTGCTATTGAACTGTGATGTGATGATCAAGTACTTTATAGCCTAGTAGTGTCTCAAAAGAAAGTGATCCAGTTAAATTTACCTTGGTCGAATATATAACTAAGTTGGACATATTTGATCGATTTGCATCACTGTTCTTTATATTGAGCGGTAGTATAGTTAAATAAGATGTTATTGAACTTAGAGAAATGTTGGTGTAGTAAAAAATAAAGAGAGAGAATACATGTATGAAAGACTATATAAAGAAATAACTATTTGAAGTTTGAATTTGCTCAAGAGAATTTTAAATGCCACTCTTGAATTGAATAGAAAATCAACATGTGTAGATTGTTATATTAGTCATAAAAGCCCATGCCTGCAAGTTAGCCAAGTTGTATCACATAGTTTTATAGATATGTTGAGCTCTAAAATTTGCATATGTAGACAAAACGTGGAGACTTTGTTGTAGCTCTGTTAACTATAATCATTAGCATTTAGCATGTGTTGTGAATGGTATGGATAAAATCAGAGCAGCACATGAGAATTGTATAATCAGTGAGTTTGACAGGTTTATGGACTTTTTCCTTATGTACATAATATAACTAATATCTGTATCACCAAAAGCTCACACAGGCAAAAACGTCCTTATGAACTATGTATATGTATATATTACAAGTTGAGGGGTAATAATTTCATTGAGAAGAAAAAGACGGAAATGTTACTATAAGGAAATGAGTTCATTTATACTACTACTAGCCTACTAACTCTGTAACTCTCTATCTAAAATCAGTCTTTCTTTTCTAGCATAGACTTTGTATACAAAATAATAATGGTAATGTACTGTGAAAGGGAGAAAGGTTTCTTTCCTGTGCTAACTTTGGTTTTGAACAGTGTGCTCTAGTCCCATTTGACACACAAGAATCTAAAGAACTTATAATACTTTCATTTTTTCATCAAAAGATTTAGATTTCCATCCATCTTGGAGTAGTTTTTGTTCATTTTGTATCAACTTGTTCTACTACTGCTTCAGGTTTGAAATATTTGAAGGTAATCTAACAAGCCTTTATGGCAACTACATACAGACTTGTTGTAACTGTTCTTGTTCGCAAAAAATTGTTAGTAGTAGTAGTCAAGTATAGTAATATATGCAAAAAATTACTCCACATTTCCATCATATAGAAGAAAGTAGAAAAAACTTTGTATGTTTTTCTTCGTCATATCTCTCTCCTTCGTCGTTTCTCTACTGCTTTTTTCTACTTTTTCAACTTTGTTCAGTGTTCCGCTCACTAGCCCATATTGTCAATGTTAAGTTTTATGATGAGATTGACACAAGCACAAGAAACTGAGTGAGTGAAAAAGTGAAAGTGCTGCTGGACGAGACGAATGAAGAAGTTTAACATATAACAAACTTTCACATATATAAAAAAGTTGTGTCTTTTCCTTCTTCTTCTGATAAGTTTCATGTGCATTTTATAACTTCTTGAAAAACTTGCCATTCTTACATAGTGGATTTCAATGTGTTTTTGCGTTTGTGGGAAACTGACTAAGTGCAATGCTGGCTAGGTTGAGGTTAAAGCTCTTGTCAAGTGGCAGTAATCATCTATCTAGCAAATAAAGCGTGGTAAGGAAGTATAAAATTTCTAGATTTGTTCTAAAGATACAAAGATATAATGACATCATCTCTCTGTCTTCCTGATTTCAATGAAAACAACCTACTCTACTTCTTCTTACATCTACTTCTAACCAGGCAAATAAAGTGCAGAAAACTACGTACATAAAGGAACCATAAAGAGAGAGAGAGAGAGAGAGAGAGAGAGAGAGAGAGAGAGAGAGAAAGGGTAGAGATTGATAGGCTTGATGAGTGTAATTTGTCCATTCTAAAGAGGTCATAAGGGAGTCCGAAGAAAGAAATTTTCTTGGTGACTTGCCTGCGAGAGTTACTTTACTATACACAAAGTAGATAGATAGGTAGGTCAAGCTCCAATTTCTATAGGGAATTCTTAAGCAAACGAAAGAAGAAAAAAGACACTGATAGAGATAACGTAAGGATATTTTTCACATAAGTCTTATATATTGGCAGTTATATAAGTAGCCACTACTGAGTGAGTACACAGAGAGAAAATTCAGAAAGATTCTTTCTACAAAGTAAGATAATATAGCTAGCTAAGAACTTATATACTTGGATTGGTTTGGTTAGAAAAGATGTGATGTAGTAGAGAAAGAGAGTAGTAAGCTTTAAGTATGGTAAATCAATTCCCTGTTGAGATTTGTTCTTCTAAGAAGAAAGACTTTGCTCCTTGAGTATTCATGTGTGCGTCGTAAGGAAAAAAGTAGTGAAATATCCATTGGCTTATGAAAAATGGAAGAGATTTAGTTATTTTTTAGAGAGAAGAAAAAAGAAGGAGAGGATAACTGACTTTTAGATAGAGACATAAGAGTAAAAAGGACACTAGAGAGAACGGCACGTCATGTGATTTGACATTTTAGGATTATGGAATAAAGTGGAAGAGAAAGTAGAAGATGAAATGATCTTATGTGATCTGTAGAACGTATATATATATATATATAGGTAGTAGTCAATCGAGAAACTGAATTGAGCAAGGTTTGTCAAAGTTTATCATGTGCTAAGATGACAAGAAGGGATGAAATCTTGTAGAAAATGAGGTTATATAGGTTTTCTTCAAAGTATTACACATGTTCATGTTCACATCGCCCAATTTTCTTGCTGAATACAGTAAAATTGTCCTTTAGCTATTGGAATATACATATTATATAATAAATCTTCAACTCTCAACTACTACTATATGTATGCATGCCTTTTACAAATAAGGGAGCTCAATATCTTTTTAGGTACTTTAGAATTATACAAGATTGTTCATAGGACTAGGAGTAGAGAAAGTTTCTTAATTAAAGCTCTTCTACGTATTTCTAGTAAAGAAACGATTAAATAACTTGCAAATTGCTGTTAATAAACATACATATATGGAAACTTTTGTCAACATAGAGCGAGGATACAGCAAAATGAAGGGTGCAAAATTTCTCTTTTAGAAATGATGACAAGCACTATATTATATTATGTATATGCGCCTACTCACCTTGGGCAATACCCTGTTCCGTCTTGTTGACTAACAAAACAAACTTTTAGAATGTTACTCAACTAAAACCACATTTAAATGCATGAAGAATATTCTAGAGGCATATGTCGTTCCAAGTTCAGTATACTTATACAACTCCTGTTGAGAAGAGATTACTCAGTGTGGTTACTTTCACTCAGAGCAATATGTATCTATATGTAGCAAAGACACTGAAAATGTTGGTTTATAGTTTAAAGTTTGTTTACTACTATATACTACTGTAGTAAGTAGATTACACGCTGTGAGAAACTGATACGTGAAACTTTCTCTAGGTAGACGTATATGTAATAAGTAAGCTCAACTTCACAAAATTGAAATTCATATCAAGGAATAAGGACATGACAAAATCTCTGTGATCTCAAAATTGGTATATTATACTTGCACACTATATACAAGTAGTAAGCAATTGATTTCGTTTAATTTCTTCATATATTGCTTCAAACTAGATATGAAATTCTCTTTTACTTTCTAAAACTTGTGGATATTTGTACAAAGTAATATTCTCTCAAAATATGTTACTCCTACGCTTCTAAAGTCTTCTCTAGATTTTGTACATTTTCGCCTACATGAAAATTCTTTTTTGACTATGTGGTCTTGGCACTGAACCTGTTGTAGACTTTCATAACGTTATATATAACATAAAACACACATACTTGAGATATTTTATAGAAAATGTAATATTCTGTCTATGCATATGTAGTATATCTACCTACATCAAAACTTGCTCTCAGTCATTTTACTTTTCAGCTTTTAGATGAATTGAGTCATGAGAAGAGTAATTACCTGATGCATTGCATATACATATATACTAGTGTGGAGTGAAGAGTAAAGTAATCTATCTAGTATCAAATAAAGTATTTAGTATATATACTGACTGAATCAACTTCTAGAACTATATGTCAGCAATATATACTATTTTGTAACTTTGAAGAGTTTGATGTTGGATTGGTGGTTTCGCCATTCTATTTGGAATCTAGTTCTCTGTTCCTCTAATCAAACCCTTTGGCCACCACCTTGTTTGTGGTTTACTTTCTCCCTAGGTCTGTTAATGAGTAAGGTTAATGAAAACTGTACAGCTCTCATCCTAAAACGCTATAATCTACTAGTATAGCTGTCCTCTATATATTAAAAGTCTACATCACTGCTTTTTGAACCTGAAGTGAATTCTAAAATACATCATATACTAACTAAACTATACCTCTTTTTCTTGTTGCTCAATGTTACAGATATTGAAAAAGCTCATCATGAAAAACGGATTGCAAGTTTACTTGGAGTCGAAGGTAATGAATTGCATATATTTATGACATCTGCTCATATTATTGTTGTATTTCATTCTGCTCTCTTATTACTTTCATTGATGTATAAAGGTGGACAATCAATCGCAAATTCATTGGCTGTACTAAGAATGTTATATGAACTTGGTTCTCGATATCTTACTTTGGTATTTCTACATTTATTTACTTTATTTATTCTATAATTGATTTTGAAACTAATACTATACTCTTTTGATTATTTTATATTACAGACTCACAATTGTAATGTTGCTTGGTAATTGCTCTTTTATTATTTCTTAGTAACTATTACATAATACTCTCTCTCTCTTTCTTACTCCTGTGAGAATTATTGTAATAAAATTTGCAGTTTGCTTCACAATGCAATAATTATTGACAGTGTTATGGTATGTTATGGCTCTTTCATATTGCAGGACTTTAGTTTAGGACAAATGGACAAAATAGAAAGCAATATCCACAAGAGGGAAAGAAGAAGAGCACAAAGCATATGTTTTCTATTGTAGATTAGAATGAATGGTGTATGACCATGTAGACTTGAGGGCATGACCGTATATATATCTAGTAGAAAGGTATTGAACATTCTTCTAGCATGCAACATGAAGAAAAGGAAGACTTTCTCTTGGGAAATCAGGAAAGACTTCACAAACCGACAGAAGTAGCTTGACGGAAGCTTCATAGAGTTTCTACTTATAAAGTAATAGCAATATATAGATAGAAAAAAGTGCACAAGGTAGTTTAGTTATACTTTGCTTTTGCCATTACTATATATTTCTACGGAAGATATCGATACCTTGATACATTCACTAGTTTGATACTCTTTATACTTACTTTCTTCATAGATAGATTAGATAGCACTTTAAGCTCTAAGGCAAAGTTCTTTTAGTCTTTAGCAATGTCTCAGTGCATAGAAGAAGAAGACAATATATAAAATGTGCACTGTGCACTATAAAAGAGTAAAGAGCAAAGAAGAAGAAGACGAGAAAAGTTATAATTCCTTTAGAAAAGTATTGTATATCTCTCATGACTTGGAGAGACAGAGTATAATCCGTAGTGAAAAGAGAAATGAGGTAATATCAACAAGATATGTATATACTAAATAATATAGTGCTTATACTATTGGACAATGGATTATTAATAGTGAGTTGAGACTTTGAGTCAACGACACGCTTCTTCAACTTTATGTCACAATGACCTCATATACTTACTTGTTATGCATTAGCGTGCAAAAAGTCTGAAGCAAACAATAGAAGATGAGTATAAAGAGAGAGACAATCTCTTTTCTCTTTTCACCTCTACTCTATACAACACAAAGTGTGTAGAGAGTACAAACTATTGTTCTCAAACAATGGAGAAGTCATATGCCATATATTGTGAGAATGACTTTCAGCGACTTTTCTTTCTATTGTGTCATCGTGAAGTCAACCTGCTTTCAAATGGGCATGCATAATATGAAATACAAATTGAAGAAAAGTATGTAGCATCCTGTAGATGGACGTGCTTTTTTGTTCAATATTATAGTGTGCATAATTTTTCCTTTCTATTTAGGATTATGTCAAAAATGATTTTCATTTCATTTAGGATATGAAAAGTCTGCAAGTAGATACAAAATAAAAATGGTAAAAGTTATAAAACTTTGCTTCCTTCACTTCTTCAGCTTTTGTCTTGCCAAAGATTATGGATAATTAGTGTGTAAACGTCAAGACATCAGTTAGCTTTTGTTCAGCTTTATTTATCATTACCTCCTATAATTTTAGAACCAACTTCCTGCCATGAAAAGCAATGAGTAAGAATCCCCTTTATAGTTTGTTCTATGTAGCTCATATGTAAATTAATTAAACTTCCTTTATCCTTTCCCATGAGAAATTTTTGGTGTTTTTCAATTGAATATCTATATCTCTGGAACATAGACGAAAGAAAGTGCAGAAAATAGTCAGTATATGCTACATTTTTGCGTGTCTAACAACACTCGTCTTCATCTCCCTTTTTAGTTACTTTCTTTTCGACTTGGGTCTTCTTATCTGTCACTATATTACGATCGTGTGTCATGAAATGACATGTCTAGCAAGTTTCAAAGTCACAAAATAGAATCGACTGAATCTCACGCGACATACACACAAGTCTTTATAATATAGTGTAGCAACTGATTTCTGATTCTCTCTGCTTCCCTTAGTATCAATTCTCTCTTCTATATATAAAGTTCTCCTTGTAATTATTTTCTTTGACAACCTAATGGGATTTGCCGTCCAATTAGATCCTCTGATTATGCTATTGATTCCCATTTGTTAAAACTTTGCCAACATTCATTTCATTCCCTATGGGCTGTTCTTTTTACTCTAGTTTTTAGTTAGCTTAATGTTACTCTGTTGCCTTTGGCTCATGGGCACAAAAGAGAGCCAAAGTTTAGCCAAGCCAATTGAGTCTTGCTGACTAAGAAAGAAACAGTCTATAATACTATCTATATATGCGAAATTGCAAATGGTAAACGTCCTCAGTATTATCCTATTACTTACACGTGCAATGTGAGAAAAAGACAGTGTTTTCACCTTATTTGTAAATTCAATGAATGTTACATCAAGTACATGAAGTAGTTATTGCGAACAAAGTTTGACTAGATATGTAACAACTATATCTTGTTAGTTATCTTTATTCTTAAAAGCTTAAGACAAAACAGTTACAATTGTACATATTTTAAAATGCTGCATATATATACGTAACAAAATTATAGAGAATAGTAATAGCCAGTAGTTTGTAAACTTGTACCACTCAAAATAAAGTTATATGCTTTGCTTGGCTAATTAGAGTTGTTATTACGAACGACTCTATGAATCATAAGAAATGATAAGAGTTCATAAGTTGAAATGGAGTAAGAGAGAGAGAGAGTTGAGAAAACTAGAAATGGTTGTTAAATGAATAATGTAAAGTAGTAACTATGTACGTTGTTTAAAACTTTTGACTTGTTCTGTTGACAGGGCTGATTCTGCTACTTCTGAAAACTACTTGCCTGAAAGAGGAGGGTTAACAGAGTTTGGCAAGGTAAGAGAGTTTAACATGTCTTGTATAACTAATGTAAAATGTATGATTTTCATATTAGACAGTTTGTTCCAATTTGAAAAGTTGTCTCGTTATGATTAGTACATATTCATATAATAGTTTTCTATATATGTAGAAGAAGAAGGGAGATCAATAGAAATGTAATTAATGCTGTCATTGTATATATGACTCTAACGACTTCTAAAATCTTAATTAAAATTTACAGCATAGAGAATAAATTGTTCCCTTTACAGTTTTTTCTCTAAATGACATGAATTTAGATTTCAAGTCTGACTTCGACACATTTCAATTTTAGTGAATGTGTAATACAATGCAGATGGGACAAAAAGATAGTTGGAGAGTATCTAATGGAAATTTAAAATGAGCAACAAACTCTACTTTTCTTTTTATATTCTCTGTGGCACAAAAGTATTCGAGACAGAGAAAGTTACAGTTGTCAGAAGAAGAAGAAGAGTAGCGAATTTGTATATTTTTGTTTCACTTCAACTCACCTTCGATAACCTTACTATACACTTGCTCTTCGACTACTACACACAAATACAGTACTACCTTGGGTCTCATTTACTTGACTAGTACGACACTCTTTATCTCTCTCGAAGGGCTTTCTCTCTATACTCTAGCTCTCATTTCAACCAAATCTTCACTCCACACAGCCTATTTCAAAAGAGAGAAACTTTCCATACAATTTCAACTGTATAGAAAAGAGCTTTCTCTCTCTCTTTTACTACTCATTCACTTACAAAGAGAGAGAAACTGACTCTCTACTAACAAAGTCTCTCTACACTTTTGCTAGCTACTTTTATTTGGCTTACGAGTGCCGCGTCTACCTTAATCTACATTGCTTTTATATATTAAGGCAAAAGAGAGAGAGACTATCGTATTGATTTGCCTTTCGTTCTACTATTACTTTTATACTATTGTAACTACCAGTATCTTAAGCTATAGTTTATCTATTACTGTCTGATACTCTTACGTTACACACTTCTTTGTACTACTAGTTTTATCGAGCTCTCCACCTCTCTTGTTTTCCAATTTATTCTTCCACTTACTCTGTAATGTTATTTCAATCCTAATTCTAAACAAATTTCAATATTTGAGGCAACTTTATCGACACACAAAAGTGAGAGAGACACAACGACGGATTATGCAAGTTGAGAAAATTGAACTCACATAGTACAAGTTTAACTAAGAATTTGTTGCGAAATCACTTTTAGTTTTTCTTGTCTCAATATGGAAATTGATACCTGGTTTAGTCAACTTTTATAGAAACTTTCTTATTCTTTACTTCTAACTGTCTAGTTTTCTAATATGTAGGCATGTGAAACAAGTTGAAAATCTGTGAAAGATTTAATAGTTGCATAAAACTCTGAAAAAAAAATCTTTTTACAAAAGTTTTATATATATATTGCAACATCAAAAAGTGTAGGAGGCAACTGATTTTCAATGTTGATGGACTCATTTCATCATCTTTTTCTTGTACATTTTACATATTGTTTGCAAAGTGTGAACTACACTACCTATATATATATATATTCTGAATCTTACTGGCTGATGAGAGTAGTAGGTATAAAATTTGAAAGTCAAATGATGAGTAGCAGCACACGGTTGTCTGCTCATAAAGTCTCAAAACAGACAAAAGTAGACAAGTTAGTTGAAGTGTAGGGAAATAAGAGCCAACAGGCCAATGCAAAGTCAGCATATTCTCTCTTTTTTGTACTAAAGTCCATTTTCTCTTGTTCCTCTTAACACCAGTTACTTTTAGACTATATTTTCTTTCTAAGAAACAATACATATTCTTCTCAACAACGATAACGAACCAACACATTTCTCACTTCCAACTTAACTTTTTTTGCCTTACATATACAGTATATACTTGGAATAGACTGAAAAAACATTAGTCATTGCCGTCACTAAACACAATAGCTTGTGAAATGTGAAGTGAGTGAATGAATGAATTTTGTGTCAATTTAAGTTTAGCCTATGATGATGCTTCTTCTTCTTCTCTTCTTCATACTGTTGTAAAGTCATTGAGCAGATAAAATAGAGAGTGACGCTTCAGTCAGTCAGATTCTTGTTCAAAAACATTATTCTAGTTCCAAAGTTTCAACTTTTGTTCGCTCCATTTCAAACTGATTATTATTGATGGCTGAATGCAAAAAGGAGGAAAAGTAGTTTTGAAAGCAACAAATACAAATGTTGTGTTAGAATTGTAAAGAGAAAGAGAGAGAGAGAGAGACGAAGAAAGAAGGCTGATGGATTTTGTGAATTGCGAAAAGATTTTCTGAAGTGAGTAAGGATGAGACGAGAAAGAAAGGGATACAGTAAAAGACTTGATAGTTTATAGCTATAGACTATAGTATTTCATAGATGCATGTTTACTTCCAAAAGTGTATATAGATTTATTGTAGAGTATAGAGACTGAAGATTGAATCCAATACAAACACATAAATTATATATTGTATATCACATATATAAGTATGTTACTTCATGGTATAATGTATGATAGAATAATCCAACATCTTCATGCGATGAGCTTCTAACAAGTCAACTGCTCTCTACTCTGAAGATGAAGAAAACTTTGTGTTTCCAAAAACTCAACAGATTTATCAAAATCAGAGTTTCAAAGTTGTTCTCTCTTTTCTTTTCTATACAAGAGCTAGAGTATGATATGCTAGTAGTAGTGCGTTGCATATATATATATATATGCGACTCTCTCAAAGTAGTTTTACTTTTGCTAGGGTCACTGTCTTGTATCTCTCTGACAGTTGTGTGTGTATATGTTATAGAAGAAACTAGCTTTAGAAGATTTTTCTAAGAGGACGACTATAATCTTATAGTTCTTAGAAAGTAAAGTAACTGTCAAAAGAAGACAGTGGCAGCCGACTGTAGTAGAAAAGAAAAAAGTATAAGTCGACGTCGACAAGAGGACAAAATTCTTATCTCTATCTTCTTCTTTAGCTTTTGTTGTGTTTTGTTTGTGGTATGCCAGATAAAACTAAGTTGACTAACACATACCCGGGTATAATACAAGAAGAAGTTTTTGCATCTTGTGAAATTGTAAAGGCATTTTGTTGTGATGCAATGAGGAGAGAGAAAGTGTGTGTGAGTGGCGGAAGGAAGCGATTTTATGTATGCATGACGAAGAAAACTGTATACAGAATATATTGTTGGCTAACAGCACCCGATAGGCTCATGAATCAGGAAAACACTAGCCAACCGCATCAAATGTTTGAAAGCTATGTGCACACATATCTAGTAGTGAGTAAAGGATAATGGGAAAATCATAGATTAGCTTTTTAGTAGACGTACATATGTACATCTACATCTTTCTCTTATGTAGAGAGTTTTAAGTTTTTTGACTCTAGAATTTTATACAGATTATTTATATCTACATACAAATGCAACCAAGGAATTGTAGCCCACATCTCGTTTTGTGTCCAAATCGGATTTGAAAACTGAAATTTAGATGAGATATGAGCTTCTATAGAGTTCTAGAATGTGAGTATCTATAGTAAATAGTCACTGTTAAAATACCAGGCCAAAACAACTTGAGCCTCTTCTCGTCAGTCTCTGTGTAATAGAGTCTAGGAGTATTATAGAGTGAAAGTAGGACGATGTACTGTGAAGCACGATCATTTACTTTCACCATTTGCATGCGATTTCCTGTCATTCAATAGCTGCATCTAACAGTCTCTAAGCTTGTCCTACATAACGAGAAGAAAAAGCTAAGCTTATAGATACTGGGAATGTGCTATCAATACCATTACGATATCTGCCAAAGTCAACTCAGTTATTTCTTTTTTACTAAGTCTCAAAAGTATATATAGCTGTCAAAATGTGTCCAGTACAGAGAGAAACATGAAGGTTTAGTTTGCTACAAAACGCTAAAGCAAGAGTAAAGGTCATCGTTACTTTTCCAGTTTGACTTTTTTATTTTGACATGATGGTCACACCGCTACTAAAGATACGAAAAAAGAGTCCATTATATATATACTTTTCTTCTCTCTTCTCGCCTCTAACTCTTACAGTAAGAGTCTTACTACTATACATTCTTTTCTTTTGGGTTTCTTTTTAGAAAGAAAGACAAGTGTAAGCTTTCAGACTTTTGAGACTAAACTGACCATATAGTCTATAGCATATGTTCTTGGTCACACTTCGCCTAGTCTCAATCACCTCATCAAATTCTCGTTTTCACACAATTTTTTTTCTTTTTTTTTGTTATTGCTAGCTCGTGGTACTGGAAATGAATCGTTTAGGCATGATAGTGGATCTGAGTCACGTGTCGGTAAGAAAAAAGTGATTGTTACTTTTGTCCTAAGTGTTGCAATGCGTCAAAGGCAGAAGATGAATAATGTATTAATTGTTGGTTATGTAAAATAGGTACAAACTATGAAAGATGCCTTAGAAGTCTCTCGCTCACCTATCATTTTTTCACATGCTGCAGCTTCTGGTATGCAAAAAATAAATAGTTTAGCTTTTATGCTAATTACAATTGTTGATATTGTTGCTGTTTCCTTTTCTTCTATAGCATTATGCAACCATAGTAGAAATGTGCCTGATGATGTCTTGCGAATTGTGGTAAGTTTTGTTTTCTCACTATGTCAATTTTCATTAGATATAAATATGCACCTTGACACACTACATGTTTATTTCATTGTGTTGTGACACTGTTGCACAGCAAGTTTGAGACAAATGATATACTTTTGTTTTATATTCAAGGCTGCAAAGGGAGGCCTTATTATGGTTAGTTTCTACAACGTAAGTGAAACTTGATCTTTTTATTTTTCCTCTGAAAGAATTTGAAACCTGACACTTTATAATATCGGGAAAAGTCGACGTTAGATGTATAGAGTAGAGAACTATCAAGTATGATTGACAAATTTGAGTGACGTTGTATACTTTAGAAAGTGCTTATATAATTTACAATATACATCAAAAAATACTTGATACTTCAATACTTCTAAAAAACTTGAAGATGATTGAAAAGTATATATCGTGTATTTTATATGGAGATTGATATGTCAGTTTTTACATATACTTTGTACTTTTACTTCTCTAGATTTTCATCGCATGCAACGAGACTGCCACAATGAGAAACGTTATCGGTAAGTAATATTATACTTTGAAATATGATTATTATTATAAAAAAGAGAGTAAAGCATATAAAAATGTGAATAAAATATTTCTTCATTTGATATATGTTCTGATTTTTTTTCTTCTTATGTGGCATCATGTCATGTATATGATACTATGGTTGACTTGTATGTGAAATTTCCGAAACTGTCAATTTTCATCATCAGATCATATCGAGTACATCAGGAATGTCGCAGGTGTTGATCACGTTGGACTTGGAGCAGGATTTGATGGAATAAATTTGTGAGTACTTTTGATATCATATTTTCTCGTTTCCTCTTTTTTTCTTCAAGTTATTGACTGGCTGACTTTTTTTTTCTTTGGCACATGTACACATAATACACATTTATATGTGAAAAATAGAGAAGCTTTATATTATAAAAGTAGCATAAAGTATGCTTCATCGTCTCTCATACTTGATATTACTTCAACACATTCAACATTACTTATTTTTCTTCAACTGACTTGAATACTAGAGAAATTCTAGTATGTACTTTACAAAGTTTACGACCAAACCACTCGGTTTTACTTTTGGCTTTTGCTTTCTCCCAGCACATTACTATGCTTTATAATACTACTTTATATACTTACTACAGAAAAAGAGTATCTTCTTTTCTGCTACGCTCTACATATACTATACACTGTATAAATAGATAGTCCATTGAAGAAACACATTGATATATTTTTCTCGTAACAAAGATACCATATGAAATGATACTTTGTTCCTTCTATAACTTATACAATATTATGATGATGATCCTTCTCAAGAAGAAGTCGTTTTCATATGACTTTCTCCTCTGTATGTACTTTCACCACGACATTAAATTACAATGTGTTTCTTCATATATATATATATATATGAAGTCTTGAATTGCATACGTGTGATTGAACAATCTTTAAAGTTTTCATATGGATGAAAATTGTATTATATTTTTCAGTGTTCCAACTGGCCTAGAAGATGTAAGCAAGTATCCACATTTGATTGAAGAATTATTAAAAGATAACACTTGGACAGAGTCAGATATCAAAAAGGTAAACAATACTATTGTCATTCTATGTACATAAAATATTTTATTTTCATTTTGTGACTGTGTATTATTTTTTTTTCTTGCAGCTCCTAGGGATCAATTTTTTACGAGTCTTTCGAAAAGTTGAATCAGTAAGTATTATATACTTTTTTTCCTTTAGGTGTGATATGATCGAGATGTATATAGAAGATGAAATAAGGTTGTGAACATTTTGTGTTGGAGGCAAAAGTCGACCTGCCCTACTGATATGATGTGATTGAATTGAATCTCTATTGATTTTTGACTCTTAGCAGGCCTCAATGATTTTCTCTTTTTCTTTTCTCCACAAGGAGAGAATAAAATTCTTTCTATCATAAAAATACTATGAAGGCACGTGGAAAATCTTAAGAGACTCATATTACTTTTCTCTCTCCTTCACCTCTAATAAAATACGTCTTACAAGTGATAGAATTGTCCACATATGTACATCATATAATAATATCTTTATATAGGAAAAAGGTGTTATATATATTTGGTTTGTTTGTTGGGTCCCACTGTCACTTTTTTGTGGATTTCTCTCTTTCTTGTTAATATGATGGACGACAACAAAAATCCTCTCTTTGACTCTGAGCTTTGGTGTCACCTCTCTTTGTACTTATTTTTTCTGAGACGCAGAAGAGTGTTTTATATTAGATAGTAAAGATATATGTGTCTGTAATACGTGCTCTGTGTCCAAAATAAAAAAAGGAGAGATGCAATAGCACAACTTCAAACTTTGTGTTCGTCACTCTTGTCATCTTACATGATAGTGTATTTTGGTGCTTTGAATTAGATTGCTATTGAATCAAGTGACAAAGATACAAACAGTCACGAAAAAAAGAGAAAGCAACAGTAAAGGTTATACTTTAGTAAATCATCATGTAGTGAATGCAACTCTATATATAGTGAATTGAAAGCACATTTGATTGATGTTACATTCACGTTTTTTCTTTTTCTTGTCCCTTTCATTCGCATTTTTCTGTCCTTTCACACTTTGTTTGTGTGTAGGTGATATTACATTTTCTCTCTCGACCTACATGTCTCTCTGGTTTTTTCTGCTCTTTTTTCTACTTTGATGTCCAAAGGTAATTCAATGGACACAATGCATGAGGTATAGAGAAAGAACACCTTGATTCATAAGGAACTAACTTCACATCACACGTCCCATCTTTTTGATGGCATTACTAGAGTTTCCTTATGTCACGTTCTAATCCACTTTCCTTTTTTTGTTACACTACATATAGTAGTATCATTGTACATTGCAGCATCAATAGATCAAATTCCATTACAATCTTCCTACTTTTCTTCATATATTTTTCTATAGTAGTTACAATATAAAATGTCAAATGTATCGCCATTTTGATGTTAATTGTATAATTAAATGAATGATTTTTTTATTAATATAGGTGAGAGATGAATGGAAACGTAAAGGCGTACTTGCAATTGAAGAACTCATTCCTCATGATGACATTCGTTCAATAAGTCATCCCTGTGTTTATCGTGGTGGTGGTTCATCCTGAATGATGGTTCACTACTTTCAACAATCTGCTCAAGCTGTGATTTCCTCTCTTTTCCTCACTCAAAAAAGATACTCGCTGACTAACTACAAGTATCAAATTAACCTCTACTATGCTATGCTATATAAAATATCTTCCTCTTCGTTCAATCACAGTATATATGTTATATGTACTTCAACTATTGATACTATTAACTTATAGAGTATATATATATATATCTATTATACATACATGCTATCATATATATTATATACTTATGTATGAAAGTGGAAAAATGTTATTGAAAACATCATGATGTTACATTATATATAATAAAAGTTTTATTGTAAAACATTGGAGTTTCTTGTTTGGAGATTTGATTTTTTTGCATCTCACTCAGCTGCATCCAAAACTCATTACTTTTCCATTGTAGACATGGAGATCATCTATTTACTAGTCGTTTTAGAATAAAAGCTGAGTATTTGATGAAGAGTTCATGAAAGCAAAGTAAATGAGAATCCTGTGAAAGCTAAGCAGAGAAAAATAATTCAAAATGACATTACTTGTACAACATCCAAAAGCTACTGTCTCTGTTCAAAGAGACAAAAGTCCAATGCCTCCAAGCCCATTAAAGCCAAAAAGTGAAACAACAACTGAAATTACCAAATTTCCTGATGATCAGAACTCAGTTTTTGGAAGTATTGCAGAATGTGTGGTGATTTTAGGAGCTTTCCTTTTGCTAATTATTACTTTACCAATTTCCATTTGTATGTGCTTTAAAAATGTTGCTGAATATCAAAGAGCTGTTATTTTTCGATTAGGAAGATTAAAAAAAGGAGGTGCAGTAGGTCCAGGATTATTTTTCATTGTGCCTTGCACTGATGCATATAATTGTGTTGATCTAAGAACTGTTTCATTTGATATTCCTCCACAAGAGATTCTGACTCATGATTCTGTTACTGTAGCTGTTGATGCAGTTGTCTATTTTAGAGTAAATGATCCAGTTTTAGCTATTACACAAGTTACTGATTATCGTTCATCAACTCAATTACTTGGCTCAACTACTTTAAGAAATGTACTTGGAACTAAAACATTGAGTGAGTTGGTTGGTTCTAGAGATAGTATCTCTGAAAATATGCAAGCTATTTTAGATGAAGCTACAGGTATATTTATTGTAATTTTACAATTTGTGTGCTGGTCTTTGTAAGCTTATTAAAAATTTGATCAAATGTAGATCCTTGGGGAGTAAAGATTGAACGAGTAGAAATTAAGAATGTCCTTTTGCCTGGAGGTTTACAAAGAGCAATGGCAGCAGAAGCTGAAGGTAATTAGTTTATAATATTATCGTATGAAGTTGATTATTATTTTGATTGACATTTTTTTCTTTTAAAATTTACAAAGCTGGAAGAGAAGCAAAGGCCAAATTCATTGCAGCAGAAGGAGAATTGAAAGCCAGCAGAGCTTTGAAAGAAGCAAGTGATATCATGGTTGGAAGTCCAGGAGCATTGCAATTAAGATATCTTCAAACACTAAATACAATCGCAGCTGAAAAAAATTCTACTATAATATTTCCACTTCCATTGGATTTAATTTCTGCCTTCCGGAAGTAGCTACTATAATCTTTAGTATATAATACAATTAAGTGTGTTTGAAATTGTATGAAATGTACAAATGAAATAAAATGATGAAACAATCTAACATACGATGATTATGTGGATATATCTTATAAATGCTAGCACTTGTAGGCTCTCTTCAACTTCTATCGTATACTCTCATCATCAAATTGCTATCATATACTCATCTCTCGTAATTGTTCAAAATGGCATATTACTGTGATTCCGAGTTTTTCCTCTCTCTTTTTCTTCTATGTAACAGGAAGCAACAACAACAGCAATGACATCATAAGGGCTATTATACACACTACAACATACTTTCTCTATGACTGTCATTAGTGTAATGAGGAGCTTTTAATAATAGTCACTCTAATAACCTACATCATATAGGTATATACAACATAAAAATTCCTTGAATGTGGCTTGATTTCTAAAATCTCTATAATATAATATTATTACGGAGAAAGTTGAGACAGCAAGAAAAAATAAAATATAAAATCATTATTTGTGGCTTACGCTTATTGTGAATTACCATCTAAAAATCAAGATCAAGAGATAGCTTGAAATTCTTTGCATTTAGAAAGTCACAATATTATAAAAAGAATCCTAGATTATATAGAAATGTAACTTTAATCTTTATAATCTTCTCAATCTCACAGGCCATTTAATTGCTGTTGTTTCTTTCACTAAATTCATTCGTTCATACTTCCCTGTATATAATGTTATTCTTTCCATCTTGTACGCAGTTTGTTGTTTCTACAATTTCATCCGTGCTATACTTTCACTTCCTTGAAGGGAAGTCAAGCAGCAGAAGCACAACAAGCTTCCTATTATTAACTATGCTACTATTATATACTTTTGTTTTGTCGTGATCATTCTCTACTTGCTTCATGCTAAATATAACAATATTATGTTTTTTCTTTCTATAAGAGATTACAACATGACATTTTATTCATATTTTATATTATTAAAACACAAAAGAATGAGACAGCCTATACAAAGAGAAGAAAAACCAAAAAGATTTTAGCATTTTCACAGACACGACATAAATATATGCATTGTAGGAAGAATGCAGCCGAAAGTAGAGCAAAAAGACAAAACGGGACGTCAACTCTGAAACACTGTCTGTGGCTTTTCTTTACAATGAGAAAATTATATAATAAATGTACTAGTGAACAAAAGAGTACTACGACAAACACAAGTCAAAATCTAAAAAGCAAGTCAACTGCAAAAAAATCAACTAGTCATATGCATATTCTATAATGTCTAAATTTTTTCTTTTGCTGCACTAACTACGAAGTAAAAAAACAAAAAAAAATAAAGTAAGAAAAAAATCTCATAAATTGTTTTTAGAAGGAAGTTGAAAAGAATATAATGTATACATATAACTTTGAACCTTCTTCCTCTCTCTTCACTATTCAAGAAGTCATTCAAAAGAGAGAGAGAGAAGTTTTCATATGCAGCCTTGAGAATTTATGTACTCTCTAGCTATAAACTAGTAAACTTTATACATAGCACAAAAGTCTGGTGAGAATCAAGGGATAAATTCCTGAAATCAGATCGTGAAGAAATTTATCCTACACTAAATACACACTTCACATGCTACATAAAATGATAATGAAGAGTTAACTACTGGTATGGTATGGCAGTTGTAAGAAAGTTGTTCAAAATGGCCTTATTTTCTCTCTATATGTCTTTGTGTGTAGTAGTAAAACCACTGCGAAAGACTAACGACTTTCTGGATAAATCATCCTTCTTCGGCATAACTATGGAACTCTTGTGTGAGAGTATCATCTCCATTTTATACAAATCCTTTGCTTTATGGCCTAGGATCTAAGAGTCTACAACCTATTAAAATAGTAGAAACTTCTATATGCTATACTATAGTATACTTATGCTTCATCGTTGTAAACATAGCAAGTATATACTTAATCCAATATTATGACTCATTTTATCCCAATGGTAATTTACACACAGTTCTAATCCTATTAACACTCAATGACAAAGTAAACCACATACGTATAAGAAACAAGAAAGTACTCGGAAGAACACATAATACGGAAGCTCCTGTACTAAAAAAATGTATAGAGTTGTATGTCAAGTGCCTAGCTAGGATTTTGTAGAAACTTTCCCTTTCCCTTCTTTTTATATATATTTTCTTGTTTGTTTCAAGTGGTCTTTTCCTCCTCTCTTATACACACACGCTCAAAACTCTTTGCACTCTACTATCTCAAATGAAAAGAATTATAATGATTTTTCTATATATACTTTTTTCTCAACTCAACTTTTTTAAACTCTCTCTTAGATATATAAGAGGAAGAAGGACTAAAACTAACGAGTTTTTCTTGTTCCTTTTCTTCAGAGCCCACTTGTGTTATGCTCTCTTGTCTTGTTGAAAACTCACTTGGCTTCTCCAGGCGTTTTCTTCGTTAGCGACGACTTTTAGAGAACAAGTCTAAGTAAGTAAAAAAGTGAGAAGTTCTCTGCTTTGCTCTTGTCGTCACTTCCAAAGAGAAATAAGTCAACATTTAATTCCACCAAACTCTATTGTCTGATATTGTGGTCAAGAGTCTTTGCCAGCAAATAAGAAATTGAATGAACTCAAATTCAATTTAAACTCATATGAACTTGGCATTCAAAAGACTCAACATGTAGAAAATTTCCTATTTA
>VCNE01006007.1:0-21983 GCA_009869805.1 Oncopodura yosiiana
AGACGAGGAAATCAAAGACGCTGAAATCTAAGGGACGCGGAAATCAAAGGACGCTGAAATCTAAGAGACGCGGAAATCAAAGGACGAGGAAATCGGGACGCTGAAATCAAAGACGAGGAAGTTTTGGACGAGGAAATCGCATGCCACCCTCTCTGTTCTCTGCTGGATCTCTTCTCTTCTTTTTCCATGTGCGCTTATAACAACTACTACTCTCTGAATTTTACTTTTAGTGTAGATAGAACTAGAGTAGCAGTGGGCCAAAAGTAAAATCGATGCGAATCCTTTTTGCTGTTGCGTGCTCGAGTCTCTTCTTCTCTCTTTTCGTTATTGCAAAAAAGCAAGGGCTTTCAGCTCACATTGGCCTGATCACCAATTCAATCGACGTTTTCCTCATTTGATTTCCAACCCTCATTCTCTCTCCTTGTTCTCTCTTTTCTCTCTACCTCTTTTAGCCATGTCAAAAGCAACAAAAAAAAGTTAAAGAAGAAAAAAAGGTAAAAAAAAGCAAGTAAAAAAAATTCAGAAAAGCTTCAGGCTTATTTATTATAGCAAAGGGTCACACATCATTCTATAACTTGAGAAAAAAACTTTGAGGTCGACTTTCACTACATGTGATATACTACTACTACTAACAAAAATGTACCTTTTCTCTCTCTTCTCCTTTCTCACTCATATCATATCTCTCTATTTCATCAAAAGACATAAACTATACCTTCATCATAATTCCAAGTAGCTACACTAAGGCTTCGAGTAGTCCAAACATGAGTTATAGATCACATCAGAGGTATAAAGGTAAAAAAGTAGCTTTTATCTGATATATGTGTGTACTAGAAACTATATATTTTTTTGCAAGGTGTGTAGTTATATAGTTATGGTGGTGAAATTTGGAGAGAAAGTCACAAGGTAATTTACACCATCAGTGATACTAAAATACTATATAGCTCATGGAATGCTGTCGACATATTTTTAGTAGTAAAAAAGACCCAAGAAGAAGTATAAAAAACTTGGTTCTTTACGACCAACTTTCTTCTTGGCCACAAAGTCCTCTCTGATGTAATTGAGTCTTCTTCTTCTTCTTCCTTGGTTTTCAAGCTTCAAGCTCTTCTCTACTCTCTACCACTACAACTACAAAACTCTAATATGTAATATCATTTCTGTAATATGATATCATATTACAAAAGCACCATTACAACAGAAAAGAAAAACTAAAGCTTTCTTTCTCTCTCTCTCCTTTCTGCCTCAGTTTCTAATAATAAAAAACTTTCTCCATTTCTTGTTTCTCTCTCGCTTTCTTGGATGACTCTCTGTTTTGCTACTTACTTACTTTTAGGACTTTTTTTTTATACAATAGTTTGTATTCATTTTGTTATGATTACTATATAAAAGAATATAAGAGAAAGAAAGAAGGAGTCGGAGTGGAAGTAAGTAAAAGGACTTATTATGTGGGTTGAACTGACTTTCTGTAGAAATCACGCGACAAACCATTTCTTCTTTCTAAACAGTGAAAGTAATACATAATGTATAACGTGATATGCTTCACTATAAATAATACTATTTAGTTTTTCTACGAAAATGTGAAATATATATATCTAACTACGTCATTATTATCCTCCTCTTTAGATGGATTTGACATATGACTTTTTGTGACTATTGGTCAATATCACATGATTCTTTTACCTGTACTCTGTTGTTTATACCTTCCTCTTTTATGTCTAGGCCAAAGTTTTTGGCATTATGATATTTATTCCAAAATCAATATCTCTCTCTACTACATTTCTTTTACTAATAAAAGTTCTATATTTGTATATATATAAGGGATATTGAGAATACCAAAGGAGAAAACAACAAAATGAGAAAAAAACAAAAAAAAATTCATTTGGTTTTTATAGTACTACTTTCAATACACTCTATCTATACTATAGTATCTCAATGTCTGATTCAATACATTTTTTCTGAAATGGGTAATTTGGGACACACGTGAAATGTGATGGTGAAATAGAAAATTGAAGATGAAATTAGATGTCATGTCACGACAAGAGAGAGTCAAGGTAGTACTTGAGTAATACTTTTTCATGTCTAACATATTGCATTACATTATAAATTTACAATTTGCAATCGTCCTTCTTGCTATATTTTTTTGCAACTCTACATAGAACAAGAAGACATGTAACAAAAAGTGATTTGTACGTCCAAAGAAAGCAAGCATGGACATGACACCGAAATAAGCAAAAAAGAAGACGCAACAGTATTTCGAAATAATTCCCTTGAGTAGCTTACTCTTTCATGGAGAAATAGAGTAGAAAAAATGTACACGAAAAAAATAGTTCACAGCGGACAACTCAACTTTCTGAGAGTGAGACAAGACAGTATCTACTTGTCTTACTATATATATATATTACAGTAGCTTTTATATACTTGTATAAGACAAAAGTGTTGTAAAATGAAGTAGCAACGAGAGAGTCGAAAAAAGTGTAGTAGTAGTATAAGTAGTCGTACAAAACTTCATTTCGCTACATTTCACTACATTACTTACATCCTACTATACATGCATAATATACACATTTTCTTATATAGAGCTATATGAGAAAATTTTAGCAAACTGTTGTTTTTCTTGAGCTTATGAAAAAATTCATTTGCCAAAAAAGAGAAGAGAGAGAGAGAGAAAGTAAAAGAAGAAGAGCCTACAGTCTATGTGTACTTTGCATAAAAGATTCTCTCTCTTATATGAAGGTAAGAAGAAGAGGTATATACAACAGAGTGCAATTTGTTCTAACATTAGTTTCTTTTGTAGAGGCAAAAAAAACTAGAACAAAAAAAATTGCAAAGAGGAAATTTCACAGCAGAAAGAAATGAGTAAAAGAAGGAAGAGGATATTTGAGAAGATTCGTCATCTCTTGTCTCTTACACCTGTATATATGACGATAAATATATGAAGTCTGAGAGATGCAATTTACGCTAACCTTGTCATGCTCTTTGAGCTTTGAGCTATGTGCACAAAACAATAATGGCATGAAAATATATTATGTTGTAGACAATAAATGCACTCAAGGATATATCTCTCTAAGAAAGAGAATGACGAGAGAAAGGGATAATAACTCTTTGTCTACAAGACCCTTGAAAACTTTTCACTTTGTGACCTATGCATATAACTTTTGACCAAAAAAAATTCAACTTTTTGAGACAAATATGTCCCAATTGATCCAAGAATGTAAGGAGATGACATTCACGAAGAACATTACATTCCTTTTTCATGAAGAAACTTTCTTTTCTAGCAAAGAAAAAGTGTATTATATATCATATAGAGGTAAAACATTGAAGATTTACTAACAACATTGTTCTTCTTCTTCTTGTGCATATAGTACACTTTTTGAGTAGAATGTTGGAATAGTAAAGAAAGTATTATCGTACTTTTATTGAAGTACCAACACCATTTATTTTTTCCCTAAAACTTTTACCTTCAAGAAGAAAAAGTTTTCTCTCTCTCTTATGGCATTAAACTCTAAGGAAAAATAAAGGTACTTTGAAACATAATCTATGGAATCTTATTTCTTTACCTCAAGTTAGGTAGTAGCTACATATATTCGACATACATACATATACGTGAAAAATCTTATGATAGCGTTATAAAACCATTACATGAATTTTAAAATCTAAACCTTTTCAAACTGAGTGGTTTTTCGTTTTTTCGTCTCTTGAGCTCTCTAGAAAAGAAGGGAGAAGCTGCTACTTTTTCTTGAAAAGCAATTTCTTTAGATGTAGATGTTCCAACAAGGTAGTAAAAATAAAGTAAAGGAGACTTCTTCTTCTTCTAGTGGTGTTGTTCTCATTCACTCTTTTCAATTCTGATCCACTACCTGAAATTAGATTGGCTGTGAGCACTACATGTTATTATATGTAGCCCTTTTGAAAAAAAAGAAGAAGATTTTCTTTATACAGTAAAGTACGCGAATAAGCAACTCGGTAGTAAGCAATTCACGGCTTTTAGCAATAATATAATGCTGCTTGGTTGGCTGTGTACTAACTATACGGGAAAAATTCTTATGTAAGCAAAATGCTTGTCAACAAAAATGCATATAAGCCATACATTTTCATGCAAATACTTACTATTTCTTATCAAATGTACGCAATATTTATGTTCTGTTGAGCAAAACTTTTAGTTTGCGTACTTTAACAAAGTTACAACAACCTGGGTGTCAAACAGTCTCATAGTTTTAGCGTTAGACACAATTTATACTATGATTACAAGATTGACACTTTCTAAAAACAGACTAAGATTACTAAACATTTCGGACATAGCACTGATTAAATTAATATTTTATTACTACTCTTTTGTGAATATTTGATTTTTCGAGTAATAAATGTATAAGCAAATTTGCTTATTTCTGTTATTAGCAAGTTCGTCTGTTAGCAATACAATTTTGTGATTTTGCTCCTTGCTTACTCGCGTACTTTACTGTAGTTGCAAATAAAGACGTAAAAGAGATGATATTACATAGAATTCGAACTTATTCATTCATGGCAAAGAAGAAGAAAAAAAGCTTCTCTTCTCTGTAATACTTTCACGAACAGTATAATACCACAAAGACATTATTTATATACTTCATTCGACGCCCACGCATGAGTGTTGATTTGATGTAGTAGAGTTCTCATCTCAGTATACTAAAAGTAAGAACAACTTTGATGATTTTTACGTGAGACTATAAATATTATAGCTTAATGGACTTTAAAATGAAAAATAGTTCTTGGAATATATAGTACACAAGAAACTTCTAGGAATTTTTACTCATTTACTAACATTAATGTGTGACACCTTATTTTGGAAAGTGCAAACAGGAAACATGCATTTCCTTTATTTAATTGGTTATTTGGTCAATGTGTGAAGTTTTAAAACCAAAAATTTCGGTTGTTATATAATATATAATGACAACAGTTATTATATGCATGAAGTAGCCACGTCACCTTATATGTCAGTATAAAGTTACATAATGTAGGAAGAATTTTGAGAGATGACATTAATAGTCTGCAAGTGCAAACTTGAACAATTGTAATAAGCAGTTTGTCATTATTTAGACATATATGTGTTGGGAGCTAAGTTACTATTTATCTATCAAGTTTGTTAAGCTAACAAACAATTTTTATTGCACTGGACGAGCTATGTTGTAGCTTTCTAATGAAGCATTAGCAAGTAGTGTATGCACACCTGAAATTATAAATTATAATCATTCTGGACACACAATGCAAAGTCCTTTCTAGATCTTTTTCATATGACGTCCTCCTCTTTTGTTACCAAATTCGTCAAAGTTCCATCTCTCTAATCTATCTCTCTCTCTTACTTTTCTACTAACTATGAAATTCATTCGTTCTGGTTTTGTACTCCTACGTACATACGGCTAGCTCAGTAAGAAAAAAAACAATAATGCCTTATGAAGTCACATAGCACATTTATGTGTTGTACGCTGTACTATTCAACATACTCTCAAAAGATTTTAGGATCTATACATTATATACTTTATTATTACGTGAGCAATACAAGGAAAGATAAAGTGAATGTTTTATGTTGGCAAAATATTACAATGTTGAACAAGGGATAATTGTTTAAACCAAAAAAAAAGAATTTTTCCGCCTAGCCTGCAGTTTTTGACTAATGGTCCATCTTTCTATCTGCATTATCACACATTGTCCAGTAACAATCAGCAATCATATAATACATCGAGTGCTGTTGTAATCTTATTCAGCCTAGATTAGAAAATGAAAGAACCAAGGACTTTTTACATATTGGCACCTGAGTCTACTATATAGTATAGTTTACATTGGCACATTTGCTTTTTCTGCAGCTCCCTTGGTTCAGCTCGCCCACGTTTGTCTCACCTTCTTCTTTTATTCTTTTTACCTGTATATCTATCACGTCCTTTTCTAACAAATGACTCACTGCTCACAACCATTGCTGTCAGTGAACTACTACTACTACACCGATCGTCATCAGTGATTCTCTCTCGACTGTCAGTGTGATACTATTAAAAAAAAGTCTGCAGTGTCATCAATAATTCTCTCCTTCATCACTAAGCAGGTATATACTTTTAATCACCTCACTTTGGTTTCATAAATAAATTAGAATTTTGAAAGTAATTAAAATATTTTGTGACATACATCTACAAAAAATATTACGTAAGCGGAAATCTTTTCTAAAATTTTCAACATTAAAATTTTTCATGGCCACTTAATATTTTATAGAGGAAGCTATTATAAGAGATTAGTGTGTATGCGTGCCTGAAAAACGAGAGTTTAGGTCTCTAGGTTATATGCAGGTGGCTTAGAATATTCTCTGTGTAGGCAGCTTAACAACAAATACTACAAGTGCTCATTATTACAGATATTATGTCTTAAATCTTGACAAAATGCTGGTACTACAAAAAGAAAAGAGAGACAAGAGAGAGATGCAAGATGTAATAAATAATCTTGCCTTCAAATGATCTGACACGATCCTAATCTAAGCATTGATCAATCATCATCATGAAAGGATCTTTCTTCTTATTGTTTATCCTTTTCAAAAGTACTTTATTTGCAATTTCCATTATAGCATATTGTAAGCGGTTGCCTTTCTCTGCAACATTGCTACATACTAATCTCATTCATGAATCTTGAATTTGCAGATATAATAGACACCTTTGTAATTTGTAATTAGTTTTTAGAATAAATTATCTAAATGAAAATTGGAAATTTTACACATTACTATGTGTGTAAGTACAAGGTAGTGAAATATGTTTTATTCATTCAGAGTCCATATTTGGCCAATTATAATCAAAAACTCTCGGCAGGAGTATAAAATATGACATTGTTGTACTTGTACTCATTGTTAATTGTTAGATTAAAGAGAAGATAACGATCGCATCTATCTGACTGAATTCTATTATTATTATGTATTTTTGGTAAGAAATTATTGATTTTTTCATACAGTGACTACAAGAAAGAATATTGTTCTCATGCCTTAGCAAAGTTTTCCATATATTATTTCTAGTAAGGAAGTAGGAGGTCATCGAGCAGAAAATTTCGACTATAGAACTGTCTCTATAAATATTACTACTAGTCTTCTTCTCTCTCTACAAGTTGCTGTAAAGGTATTCATGCATGTGTGCGGAAATAAAAGTGAACTCTCTTTCTCTACTTGCAGTACCAGGCTGTACCTATGCGATTTTCTATTCTAGATGCTTCCTTAGGTCAATTATTATACTTTACAAAGAAAACTGACTGAGAGAATACTACAATGACACGTGTTATTTTTACTTTGCTATAAAGTCTATAAGTCTAAAAACATGCGAATGCGTATAGATGAAACTAATCTAGAAAATTCCGTATATTTATATATAAGAATTGTAAAATATTCTCCTTTTCTTATCAATACACATATAGAAAGAGGTCATTGTTCAATCATCCTTTCGTCTTTTTACGGTGTCAAAATAATCACACACTCACCTGAAGCAACTTAAGAAAACAACATGGCCCCTAATGGTATTGGTGAAATAAAATTTAAAGCCTCTCAATTTCTTCTTCTTCTTTACGATCCACTACTAAATTTATAGTTTTTTCCACCCACCAGCAACAATGTCAAGTCAATACTAGTTTTAAACAGAGTTGCTGTCTGTATTGATCTCTGATGCTAAGTAGAATCTATTTATTCATGAGAGAGTGTGTGTTCTTTTATTCTAATGCAAATTTTAGCCTTTGCAACATAACTCTCATCATTGATTAGAGACATTGACAAGTGACAATGCGTGAAATAGCAATTTAGTGCCAAGTGGGTTGTTAACTCACGATTGAATGTCGTTACCTAATCAGAATGTGAATTATACATGCACATTAAAAGAAGAAGAAGAGTTATCTTCAGATAGTTAAACTCACTATTTAAAAGCTTCTTTGATATTCGATTCACATTAATCAGGATTGATTTTATAGAAATGTAGCGTACATTAACAACGCCTACAATTATGTGCCAAAACAAAATCACATTATAGAATAGATCTTTAGATTTAGATTCAAGAGACTAATCAATATAAACTAGTCAAGGCCGTTGTAAAAATCCACCTACATACTTACTTAGGATAAAACTTACACAACAACCATGATTATATTATTATAATACGTAGAAAATTGCATAGCTAATCACTTGTTCCGTTGATGACGATTCTTCCCTGTAGCACAAAACAAGACCTAATTTAGTTTTTTTATGTTACAACTGTCATCATGTCATTGTCAAGTGAAGGACAGATTCAGTGAACTCATTAGTTTTGACAATGACAGTGGAGTTGAGAGATTAACTATTTTGTAGAAGAGATCGTAAAGAAAAAGAAGAAATTTTTGAGATGATGGTGTAATTATACTCTACTCAAGAATGAGATATTAGATTATAAATGTTGGCCAAAATGCTTGCTTATATTGCTTCTTTACTACTACTATATCTTTTTTTAAAAGAAAGAAATAATGCAAACTACTGCGCAATAATGACTTTAATAAATAATCATTTTTGACATTTTGAATGATGAGAGAGCTAATGGCAATGTTGAATATATATTTCAGTCGAGATGGTTGGGCAAATTACTCAAAGACCATGGACGCCAACACAGCGACGAGGACCAATTGCAGCTGGTAATTACTCAGAGTTAGATTTGACTTAGAAATTGCATATAATGAGATATTTTGTATACATTTTATTTCAGAGTTTGAAGGGCCAGGTAGTAACTTATTTATTTTTGTTAATTGTACCAGAAATAATAATTTAATTTTTTTACAGGACCTGCTTGGGTTTCTTTGCCGTCAATGATTGGTAATAATTATTGTTGAGTAACTTTTTAAATTAAAACTTATACTGTGTAATACAGGAAGAAAGCCTTATGTTTCTGGGAAGAGTACATCTTCATGCTTTAGCTTTGGGTGTAGGTAAATGTTAAACTAACTCAACTCATTTAAATTTTCTTTACTAATATCTAGCAACTAAAAATGTACTATATAGACATGTTGACACAACTGTTCGTAGTGGGCCCGGCCCTTCTTATAATACTAATGGCTTTACTAATAAAGGTTATACTAACGAAAAAGATTTTGAAAAATATCATAACTGAAACTTTTCCTTTTCTTTTTCTCTATTTATAGGAAAATCTGTGGCTCTTGCTTCAACATTTCATTATAAACATGCAGAGCCAAAGCCATTTATTACACCAGCACCTGGTAAGATAAGTAAATTATGCCCATATTCTGGAAATAAACGATTGATATATTATAGGATCATATTGCCCTGAGAAATCTGAAAAAGTAATTTTGGACACATCACCTAAATATAGTTTTGGATTAAAACCAAATAATGACATTAAAAGTACGACTCCAGCACCAAATGTGTATAATGTACCATCAGTTCTTGGAAATAAGGTTCCAGAAGGAACAAAAAAGAAAGCACCAGCCTATTCAATTCGTGGAAGAGGAAAAGAAGAGATAGATCCACGTTGGAGTAATCCAGCTCCTGGAAAATATGAATCTTGTAATTTGAATAAAGTCAAGCAAAAGTCACCAAGTTATAGTTTGAGTGTAAGAACTCAATTACCAAGTGATGATACAAAAAAACCAGGACCAGGTAAAAAAATTGAAGTTAGAAAAAAGTACATTGACTTTCTCTACAATAATAAGTTCTTCTTTTACTTTTTCTTTTTAAAAGGTGCTCATTCACCAGAGAAGGTACTAAATTACATAGAGGAATAACTAATTTTTACACTAACTACTAAAATCTAATTGCATAATATTTTCTTTAGGTTGTATTGTCTGTTTCACCAGCTCATACATTTGGAATAAAACATTCGCCTTATACTGCACCAATGAAAAATGGAGGATGGTAGACTAGAATTTTATTAAAATAACTTACGAAATTATATCTCTAAAGAAAAATTCGGTAGATTTCGCTAACCACCAATTTGCAGTTATTATTATGTAATACTTTGACAATCAATATAGAAAGTGATCACTTTAGAAAATGAATAACTAATATAACTAATAAAGTCTTCGTGTATAGCTTAGTTTTAGTATGTTACGGCCAATGGAAACAAACAATCAACTTACTTGGAATTTTTCAACTACAATTTCTCTAATTTACTAGTGCATGGCATCCAACATGTGCCCATACATTAGCTTTTGAAAATTTTACTGAAATGTCATCAATAAATGTGCATTCTAAGCAACTCAACTTTGTCAAAAATTTCTCCAATGTATACTAAAATTAAGCGATGTTAACTAATTGGCTCATGGTTAAATTTTGTTGAGCAATAAATTCATAAATTTTACTCTTTTCCAGTGATTTAATCTTTGAATTTCTTGTTAACACATCATTGTAATTTTATAACTCATTGCAACAATGACAAACATAATGTTAAAATTTTGTTTTCAGTTGTGAAATTGCAATAAATTTAATGTCCAAAATTTCTTAAATTTAAGTGCAACAATATTGCCTTTAGTTTAGTAGTGCGCATGTGCACGCATTAAATTTGTAACTTTTCTTTGTTTTCATTCCTTAACCCTTTCTTGAGACTTTTTTTTATTAATGACAAAATGCCCAGATGCTATGTATTTTGTAATAAATTAATGTCTAAAGAAATAAAAAGTTTTTCTTACCATGTTCTTTGAAAATATTTTCATGTTGAATAAGATCATTCTCTTTGAGCCATTGTTTTAATTCGTCTGTAAGATCATTATTAGAGCTTGATTGAAATTCATATATCTTGTTATTGCTGTAAGATGATTTGCCAATGAGAACATTTTTATAAGAGATCACTAAATCAGTCAAAAAGATTCCACCAAGACATACAATAAGTAGTAATACAATCCATTTAATAAGTACAAGAAAGTTCCAGTAAGGAAGAACTGGAGAAATAGAAGAAGAAATATTTGTTCTTGTTGATGATGTTGACTGTGCTGCCTTCGTTGTTGAAGTTGTCATTGTACTGTATTTTGTATATATAATTACAAATTAGAGATAATTAAGTAGTTTTTCTGAAAGTTGTGATTGTCGATAGTTTTTTTGTATATGAAATGCATTAGATGAAACACTTTAGTTGTGGAAAGACTCTTTTGTAACTGACTTTATTTTTGCTCATTTGTGTAAATTCAAGCTGAATTCAGAAGTAAATTATTCAGTCTATAACGATGACTAAATGTGGAAATAAATAAAATAGACATCCAAGAAAGGTGAGAAGAAGAAAGAATCGATTTCTTATGTATGTTATTACGTCGTTTTTTGTATATTTTATTGCCTTTCCAGGTCACTTTGTAAACAGAATGAAGCACAGACAGAGAAAAGACGACAGGTGCAATCAAAGAATTAGATAGAGTGTGATAGTGATAAAGTAAAGAATAAAATAATCATGTCAATGTCACAACACAAATTGCAACTAAACTTATTAAAAATTGACAAGATTTTGATACTACCGCGAACTTGTAGCAAACCGCTAAGTATGAGATACCGGCTAATTGTCAATACTTTTGCCAAACAACTTTTTTGTCAGCAACAATTACTGAGGAAGATGACAACAACAACAACAACTTCTTATGTTTATGGAGACTTAAGGCTAATAGGTAAGACATTAACTTTTAATTGCATAATGGTAATCATAACTTTAATTTGAACATGCTATAGATATCGGTGCAAATCTAACTGATGGAATGTACCAAGGTTTTTATAATGATGACAAGAAGAAACATGAACCAGATTTGGATATTGTACTACAAAGATCATGGAATGCTGGCTTAGATAAGATCTTTATTACAGCAGGAAATCTGGAAGAAGCTAAGAAAGCTGTCGAGTTGATTGGCAGTAATGGTAAATTGAATTATTAAACTTCTTTGCCATTTGCCATTGGTGTCATTTCTTATAGTAATTGTGCTCTACTTTTTGTTTTATAGATAAGTTGTATACAACAGTTGGTAAGTCTTAATAAATAAAATTGACAAGAGACAGATGGCCTATATTACATAGAAAAGTATTGTTATCTCTCGTTGATTTTTAGGTGTTCATCCAACAAGATGTAGTGAATTTACTGATGGTAGTCAAATATTAGAAGGAATAAAACAACTTTTAGACAATCATCGTGATAAGATAGTTAGTATTGGAGAATTTGGACTGGTAAAGGCAGATATACTAATGATCACGTATAAACAATGTCTTAATGTTTCTTTTATTCTATTAGGATAAATGTCGAACAAACTTTTGTGCCTTTGATGTTCAATTAAAGTAACAGAATGTGAATAAGAAAATTGTGTCAATACTTTATTTGTATACCTTATCTCTTGTTGTTTTCGTAGGTTCTTTACAAAGCAATTACAAGAACTGGGACCATATGCAAATCTACCATTATTTCTTCACTGTCGAGATGCTGCTAAAGAATTACATGATATATTATCTGAAAATAAAAATTGTATGCCTCGTGGAGGCGTTGTTCATTCATTTGATGGAACTGAAAAAGAGTTACAAAAGTTTTTAGACCTAGGTCTACATATAGGAATCAATGGATGGTAATCGCTTATTATTTTTAGTAATTTAAATATTCTAATGACTTCCTTTATTTTATATAGCTCCTTAAAAACTGAAGAAAACTGTCAAGTTATTAAGAAAATACCAAATGAGCGTCTATTGCTAGAAACTGATGCACCATGGTGCGGAATTAGGCCCAGTCATGCTTGCCATAAATATCTAAAAACTCAATTTCAGATTTCCAAAAAGAATTACAGCCCTGATATGATGTTTAAAGCAAGGAATGAACCTCAAACAATTGTGTAAGAACAAAAACTGTAAAAAATTGCAATGCTTTTTCATTATATTATTACAATTTTTGATTACACAGAAACGTGCTAGAATATGTTGCCGGAATAAAAGACATGGATATATTAGAATTAGGAAAAATTGTATATGATAATACAAATAGTCTATTTTTTCAAAAATAAATTTAATACTTTCATAAAAAATATCAATTTCAATATATCTGTGAAATCTCTTTATGATAATACTTTCACTTCTCAATATGAGTCATATTTTCATTATTTCATGACGCATAACCATAATGCCTCTTTGAGGTACCAAAACCATCTCAAATTGTCTATTCATAACTTCTCTCAACATATAAACATATTCTGCAGTTGATAACAGACTGTCATTGATAGTTTCTTAACTATTTGTGTTTAGTAAGTGAAAGTGTGTACTTCTCATCAAATCAGAATCAGAATTTTAATCATGAACAGTGAGAGTTTACAGTACTTCTTAATTGGAACGCTAATATGTTTAAACCGGGTAAGGCTTATTTCGGATGTGTGCTCTTGAATTACATATATTCGTGCTAATTATTATGTACATTTTCTATAAAAGGTTTTGGCCAATCCATTAATTCCTGACTTTTGGAAATCAGAATGTAAAACAAACAGTGATTGCTCAGCTCCTTGTGGAGGTTCTGAATTTTATAAATGTCATCACGAAAAAGGTTATTGTGCATGTGCTGATCCAAATCTAGTAAGAAAGTACATACTTTGAAAATTACTTTTTGCAAGATAAAAGTAATTTACTCTTCAAACAGCGAATTCCATTAGCATGTCGATTTTTAAAATTGGATGAACTTAACTGTCGAGAGAATTGTGGCTCAAAACGATGGGCATTAAGATGTCCAGACTTAAGAACTCAAGGACTCTATTGTACTTGTCTTCAACTCAATTATGATTACGAAACATAATTTGTTAAGTATATTATGACATTACATATTGATACTGAAATAAACTTAATGCAAAATTGACATATATTTGTTATTGATATTTCATATATTGGCACTTATTGAGAAATTGTTAAGTTGACAATAAGTGTAGGATGAATAATATTGAGACATTATATTTTTCCAACAATATCCAAAGTAAATAATTTACTAATGGCCCTTTTAATAGTGACGCAAAGTGTCGATATCAAAAGTTTATAAATATCAGGTTCAAGGAAAGATAAACTAACATTATTCACCTTCACCTTGATTCAATGGATTTCCAAATTTCAACTCCAAATAAAATTGAAGGTTCGTCCATATTCAAATATCCAAATAAAGCAAAATGGCTTGAGGAATTGCCAAATCAAGTACTACCAGGGTACAAAAAATATCAAAATAAGGCAAATCCATCATCATTTAATTTCTGCGTTTTGCCTATTTTGACATATCTGAAATGGATTTTTATTCTACCTTATGGATTTAAATATGACAGCAGCACTAAATCATACACTGTATCAAAACCTTCAATTATTAGAAAGGTCATATGCTTTATTCTACATATTCTAATTGTCTGTACAATTTTTTGTGAAGGAGTTGCATCAAGAATTGATATTGCACAAGGAACTAAACTTGGAATATTAATAATTGTCAAATCAATTTTATTTGTTTGTTTCATATGTTCATTCTTCTATTGCTTGTGGACTAAATCTTCAAAACTTGCAAAATTATTTAATGAGCTTGAAGAGCTTTCACAATGCATGAGAAATGGAGGATTTACATTACCAAAGAAGGAAGATGTAAGTTATTTTATGAATCTCATATTATTCTCTGATTTAATAATTCTCAAATACTTTTATAACACAGATTATTCGACCAATCAGAATTATCATTGGAATTTATACTTTGATCTGTGTCATAAAATCTTTTGAATTGATTTGCTTGTATACTGGTGTAAATTTAAAAACACAATTTAGAATAATTGGCTGTGCAGGAGTTGGACAAATTCAAGCTGTTGTAAATTCAGATTATCAATTTGTTCATTGTGATGCTATGAAATCAAAAGCACTTTCAAATCATGAATTTTTGATTGGTTTTGGAGTATTTTATTTTTTTCTACATTTTATAACTATATTAACTTGGGTCATGAGCTCAGTTCATTGTTTATTATGGGCAATTTTATTTAGTGTTGTATTTAGAGTATATTTTACAACACTAAAAAATGATAAAGAATTTCAGAGAAGTCCAGTTGACGTAAGAAAAGAAATCAAGAGCAGTTGAACAGTATGTATATATCTTATAAGTTATTTCTTCTTTCTAGGACTTTCGTAGATTCAGTCGAATTACAGTTTTAATTGAAGATTTCAATTCTGCATTTGGAATTAATATACTTTTTAGTGTGGTTACTGGAGTTGCTTATGTTTCAGTTGATGTTTTAGGAATTATTGAGTCACGTAACATGTTTCAAATGACTGTCATTGGTCTTGGATTCTTTGTATTTATTTCAGAATTCATTGCTGGCTCAGAAGTTCATAGTAGAGCAAATACTATGGCATATATTCTGAAACATAGATATGAGAAACATAGTCAATGGAAAATGTATGCAGAACATAATCCTATGATTGTAATGCATGGAATCATGATGATCTATAATGATTTGACCACAACTGGTTTAAAAGGATTTAAATTCTTTACATTGAGTTATTCATTTATCGGACAGGTAATAAAGAACTTTAAAATATGAGTTTATAAAAAACTTAGTTTTCGGTGATCTTATGTTGACGACATTTTTTCAGGTCATTTCTATCATCATCACTTATTCAATTGTTGCAATACAATTTAGTGAATCAAATAACACCAATTCTGTTCCTGTTAACATGAATATGACAATTCCACGCTAAGATTACAATAAGCAGTCTACTTGTAGCTATGTAATTGCATATGTAATAAAAACTAATATATTAAAACCACTTTAGGCAATTTATACTTATATATTCTACAGGTTTATTATATGTAAATATACAATGCGAAAATTATTTATCTCCATTAGTAGAACTTGCAGAAGAAGAAGAGCCTTCTCCAATTTCAGTTAATTCTAAAACACTAGTTATATTTTGTGTTAGCCGACGTTCAGAAGCTGTTTTGGCTGATCTAATTAAATTATCTGCTGTCTGTTTTCCAGTTTGTTCAACTAACTTGTAAAGTGAACTTTCTTTATTAGACAACAGAGTGAGTGGTTCATCAAATTCCTGGAATAATAAAAAAATGAAATAATGTATTCATTGTATGTATACAATGTTTTATAAGCTATATACCTTAATTTCTCCAGAGTCTAATACAAGAATTCTATCTGCATCAATAACTGTATGAAGTCTATGAGCTATAGTAATTACAGTGCAGTCTGCAAATTTTTTTCTTATTGTTTGTTGAATTAATGCATCAGTTCTAGAAGAGAAGAAGAGTATATTTATGTAGGTGAATTATGTATTCAGATTTATAATCCTTTGACTTACTCTAAATCACAATTTGCTGTGCTTTCATCCATAATGAGTATCTTATTCTTTCTTAGAATTGCCCTTCCAAGACATACCAACTGTCTTTGTCCTAATGAAAAGTTACAACCACCTTCTTGAATTTCTGTATCTAGTCCTGTTCTCAATGATCTCACTGCATGTGATAAATGAGCTTCTTCAAGTACTTTCCATATTTCTGAATCATCATATTCATTAAATGGATCCAAATTATGTCTTAACGATCCTATGAATAACACTGGGTCTTGAGGTATGATGCTGATTTTTGAGCGAAGATCCTAAAGTAATTTATTTCATGAGTTTATGCAAACAAGCAAGTTTTGCTACACTAATTTTAATTGTATTTAATACCTTTAGACCAAGGTTTAATATATTAATTCCATCAATATCAATAGTTCCTTTATATGGATCAGTAATTCTAAATAGAGTTGACACAATACTTGACTTTCCAGCTCCTGTCCTTCCAACTATTCCAATCTAATGTTCAAATTTATTACATTATCATCTGGAATTAAGAATTACGTGTTAATTTCAATAATCTACCTTCTCTCTGGCTTTTATTACACATGTAATATCTTTAAGAACTGGTGGTTCATCTTCACTGTATTTTAATCCAATACTATTGAAAACAATTTGACCATATTGAGGCCATTCATTTGGTGGCTTGAATTCTATTTATTTATAATTACAAATAATGAATCACTTAAAGAAGTGACTCTAACGTTTGCATATTTTTTACCTGGCTTCTCAAGAGGAGGTTCAGGCTCCAGGTCTGCATACTCTATAACTCTTTCAACTGACACCATTTGATTTTCAGCTTCAGCAGATTGCCTTACACCCCACTATTTCATAAAATTATTTTATTAGAAGTTAAATTAAATTCACATAGTCTCATTACCTGAAATAAACCAGTTAGTGTCATTGCACTAGAGACAGCAAGTCCAACTGCGGCCCCATCACTGATAAAAAACATGAACGAAAAAGTGACAACAGTGATGTAAGCCACAGACACAAAGTCTACAAAAATTCCAACCCAACGTGCTGTAGCAAGGAACAAATACCACGAAGAACTATGAAGATCCAAATGATCACAAAATTGTTTCTCAAATTGTCGTTCAACTTTAAAAGATCGAATAACTGTCAATCCATAGAGTGTATTACTGAGATGTGAAAACACTGGACTTCGAGCTGTTTTAGAGAGAATATATGAAAAAGTTTTATATTTTGATTGAACAAAATTCAATATTAAAAATTATTACAACTTACCAATTCCTTCAAGACGTTTAATGCTTCGAGCAGTTTTCAAATAAAATCGACGAATATAAAAGAAAATAACAGCAAGTAGTAATGAAGGTGCAACCAGTATAGGATTGATGATAGAAATAATTGTAGCAATTCCTATTACTTGAAGGGCAACCTATAAATACATACATTAATACATTGTTTTAATTCTTATTTTCAATTTTCATTACAATCGTACAGCATTAAAAAGCACATGCAAATAGAAGCAAAGCAAACGTAAGTTACATCAGAAACTGTAAGAAGAACTTTTGATAAGCCATTCGGGTCATCAATTTGACCCACGTCAGAAGAAAAGCGATTAAGTATACGACCTGAGAGAATATACCAAAAAATTCATCAAGTAATAAAATTTGGTAATCAAATTTAAAATACGCTAGTAAGCTTAGTGTAAGCCCTTAAAAATAATATTGTATTAAATGGAAAGCAAATGTGTATACATAATTATAGCTATATGTATTTTGAAATTTTGTGTATTATAGCAGTGTATTATAAGAAAAAAATATTTACTTCCATAGTGTCGAAAAGAACTGGAGGAAGATATCTATTACACAAAAATTTAAGTCTTAACTTTTGACATCTAAAATTTATAATAACCCTTTCTACGCTTACTCATCAATAAGGCCGATATCCTTTGAAAATCTATTTAAAACTCTTCCTATATATAGAATTTAATTTTCAAATATAATTTATATCTCACTAAATTATTATATATATCTTACCAATTGGATTCGTTTCAAAAAATCTCATTGGAGCTCTAAGAACACCATTAAAAAGTCTTTTATGTAACGTTACAGACGCAGTCATACAAAGATTGAAATACGCAGCAGTTCTGTAGAAAATAAGAAAAAATGATTATTACTTGTAATTTTACGGGTTTTGATCATTTTATTTTATAAACATCCTGTTCTGTACCTCACAAGTGAGACGATAAAAAGAGTAGCAATAATTGCACAATATGTATAGACTTGAATATTTCTTTTGTAAACTATTGAATCAATTGTATCAGCTTCTGATTCAAATTGCTTTTGCTCACGAAGTATTGTCAATGTAATTGGTTCAGTACTACTACCACCATCACCATTTTCTGCTGAATCCCAATAACTACTGACATTGTCATTCGTTGTAAAATTGATAAGTTTCATGACATTGGCTTCTTCCCTTTGTGTCCAATATTGTAAAAATAGATCACTAGTACTAAAAAGAATTTGAGTCAAGACATTTGATACCATCAAAAATATAAAACTACAAACTGTGCTTCCAGCTCTTGCATATTTCCAATACAGAGCAAGAGTAATTTCTCCACTAGTTTTCCCTTCTTCATGTACGAGAGGAATTTTCTCATCATTATTATCTTCTTTTTGTTGTCCTTCTGAATTTTTACTTAATCGTGGCTTACTACCAAAAGTACCATAAGCTTTTTTCGTCATTGACATTGATTGTGACAAATGAATACATTTATAACTTCCTTGTAAATCATTTTTTTGAGTAAATGGATCATAACCATAATGATGACTTTTTGTAATAGCTGGCTCCTCATCATCATCAAGATTAAATTCTTCTGGCATTGGTAAATCTCCATATATTGCTGTTTCTATACTACTTAGAGAAGAACAACGACGAAATTCTTTATCTTTGGGTTTATTTTTTGCTACCGTTGTAGGATTATTTGTTGTTCCTGTTGTTGTATTTTCTTCATGTTGAAGTAATTGAGCAAAATTTATTCCACTTTTGAGTAAATCTGTATAATTTCCTTGTGATAAAACTTTCCCTTTATCCATTAATATAATTTGATCTGCTGATTTTAGAAATTGTAATTGATGAGTTACGAGAATAGTTACTTTTGGTCGAAGTAGACCCATGATACATGACTCTGTTAAAAATTTGGATTATTATAATTGTGTCATCTTCTTATTATTAAAAATATTATTACCAAATATTTGTTTGGCTACTGATGCATCTACAGCACTTAGACAGTCGTCTAATAAAACGACATCAGCATTTGCATAAACAGCTCTAGCCAAGTTAACTCTTGCTTTTTGACCTCCACTTAAAGAACTTCCTCTATCACCAACAAATGTATGATCACCAAATGGTAGTAATTCCAAATCTCTTTTTAGTGAGCATGCTTCTATCACAGCTATAAGTGAATTGAGAAATAAAATTAATTTCGGCTTAATTGATTGAAGTAACCTAAATTTTAAACGATAATGAAATAATAAATATATATATATATTTACCTCCATACCAATCAGGTTCATAAGGACGCCCAAATAAAATATTTTCACGAACACTTCCACCAAAAACCCAAGCTTCTTGACTACAATATGAAATACGGCCTCTGACATTTACATTTCCAGATATTGGTGGAAGCTCTCTAAGAATTGTTTGAAGTAGTGATCCTTTACCAGAGCCAACTATAATAACAATAATAATAATAATGAAAGAATATTGCATTCTTTATATAGTAATAAGTTTTTATTACCTGAACCAACAATCGTTAATAACTCTCCACGCTTTACTTCAAAGGAAATATTATCAAGTGTCAAATCTGGAACTTGAGGATTCCATTTAGCACTGATATTGACAACTTTTACGCCTATTTCATTAGATGGTGATGACTTTCTACGCTTTCCATTAGTAATTATATTAGTTGGTATAATATCTTCTGGTGAAATTTGACGTTCTTCAAGTAGTAGAAAATCTTGAATTCTAGTGATGGACACTAATACTTCGGCCAGTTGAGATATTGCTATAAATTGAGATGTGTATAGATAAGAAAAAAGAAGGCAGGTAGCTATATAATTATTATTGAAAGAACTTACCAAAGGCAAAGAAAAGAGTCATAACAAGTCTAACATTGTTGTAAAGTGAAAGAGTTACAAAAACGCTTTCTGAAGTAAGAAAGTTTCCAGTTAGAACGTAGGTGAGTAGAGTTAAGAACACAATTATTTTGGAAGATATGTAGTACATTGACAAGTTGACACCTCTTAACATTGCAGACTTCCTTACAAATTTAATTTCATCTCTGAAAAAATATAATTAAATATTTATTATTATTATTATTATTAGTTTTTATTTCCTCAAACTGCTCGACGGGTACATCTGACCCATAGCACAAGAATTATAATAAATTAAATGAGAAGGACATATTTTTATAAGAGATTAACACTGGCAAGCATATCTGTGTAACATTTACCAACTCTTAAACATTCTATTACATAATTACAAAAATTCAATATTAATTTCTGATTGCTACTGTCGAATAATTTTCTAAAATTGAACATTGGTGGTGGTGATTTGAAAAATTCTTTTAGATGTCTTGACCTTTGGCTGTTGTATAATGAACATTTAAACAAGAAATGATACAGATCATTGTTATCACTTAAATTACACATTCTACATGATTCGTTAACTGTAAACATATATGTATACTTATCATAATATAAACATTTTACATTAATTCTCAATTGTGCCAAAATTCTTTTAAGCCTAATAGGAATATTTAGGCTGATGGATTTGCCTACACTATTAAATATAACATTTTTGTAACTATTATAGTGTGTATATTTGCTAATTCTTTCTTCCAATTGTTTTAAGCTCGCATCTCTATCTAAATCATACAAGCGTGTAGCAATTTGATTATTTCATTTCATTTCTTTTATTATCGTGTCTTGCCAATCAAATGTTACATTATTTTATATTGGTGACACGTCTAAAACTACGAAAGATACAGTAGGAGGTAAGAAATAACAAAAACGTTTCATCAATAATTCTTAGTCATAACCATTTTAGACATTATAATAAATTACATTATGATACATCATTTATATTTTGTACGATTACTTATAAGCCAAGACTTAAATTGGTCTACAAAATTATCTTTAGTTATATTTTTTAAATTCCATTCTTTTGGTAATGAGTTAAATAAAATTGATATTCTGTACAATATTGATTGTCTACTAGTTTCAGTCTTAAAATTAGGAATTTTGACACTCTTATTATTGCTGCGGGTGTTGTGAACATTTTTTGCTACAGAAATTAATTTATGAAAGTAAGATTTATCATCATTTAATGCTTCATAAATAATTTTACTTAGTACAAGTTGGCATCTACATCAGGTTTTTTAGGTAGTTTCACATTTTTTAGACGATGCATAAATTTTCTTCTGGCTAAAGATGGGTAGAAATATGTTGTCATAAAAGTATTAATAATATTTTGTAGTTTTAAAATATTGCTATTACATGTAACTGCCCAAAACTCAAGTCCGTAGTTCACATGTGAGAAAACATAAGCATTCATAACTACACAAAACGCTTGAAGATTGAGTAATTTTCTAATGGCATGTAATCTTCCTATAGAGATAGTAACTTTTTTATAAACACTGTCA